>LKTO01000572.1:0-30880 GCA_001399465.1 Hymenoscyphus scutula
AGGGAAATGGAGAAGGGAAATGGAGAAGGGAAATGGAGAAGGGAAATGGAGAAGGGAAATGGAGAAGGGAAATGGAGAAGGGAAATGGGGGGAAGGGGACTTACCTAGCATGTTGAAGACTCCGGTAAAGTTTACGCAGAAGATGTCGGTTTGTGTGATGCCCAATCTAGAAATTCCAGTCAATATTAAAACCCCAGAAGCACAAAACAAAATCTTGACCTCCCCGCAAGAGCCAGTAAAAGAAGAAGAAAAAAAAAGAGAAACCACAAACCTAGGAGCAGTCCAAGGACTAGCCGGCAAAATTATCCCATCCATAACCTGTCCCTCCCTCGCCGTCGCATTCCACCGATCCAAATACGCCTTCTGAAAAGCATTCCGTCGCGTAATCATATCCCGCAACTTCGTCGGTCCTAACGTCCCATGTTCCCCCACCTCATACGCTCTCTCATAAGCCTTCATACTCCCAAAAACAGGCTCCTCATGCTTCCTCGTTAACTCCAAAATCGCCGCTCCTCCTAAAGTGTAGAAGGAATTATTCATCTCCGCCGCCATTTCAGGATGATCTTGAGGACTCCATTCAAAGACTTCGTGTCCTGCTTTTTCTAAAGCTGCTTTCGTGAGGGCTAATCCTCGAACTATGGGTGGGTGAACGCTGATTTCTCCATCGTTGTCGGAGATTATTCCGAATCGGAGTTTTTTGGGTAGAGCAGTATTTTCTCTCCAAGGAATAGCGAGACATTTTGGGTCGAGATTCCAGGGCGAGGAGTGAGTGGAGAGGACAGCTGCGCAGTAGAGTTTTAGGGTTGTGAGGGAGCGGGACATGGGTCCGTTGTTGGAGTAGATGAAGTCTTGGCCTGAGATTCCGGATTTAGTTCCGTAGACTGGGAAGCGTCCGAAGCTGGTGATGTGTTAGTAGATAAATGAATGGAATGAAGGGAGAAGGAGGGAGGGAAGACGAACGTAGGTTTCAACCCAAACAACCCATTAAACGAGCTCGGAATCCGAATTGATCCTCCAATATCAGTACCCACCCCCAACGGACTCCCCCTCATAGCAAGCAAAACTCCTTCTCCCCCACTACTTCCCCCAGAACTGGTGCCACTGTGGTAAGCACCGTTCGTCTCACCCCAAACATTGGAAATAGTCTCCATCATCATCATCGCCACAGGCACCGCAGTTTTCACATAAAACACGGCACCGAGTTTCGCCAAGATACCGACTAAAACCGTTTCCTGCTCCGGAGTCGTGAATTCATTGGCGTAACATGCCATTCCCAAAGACGAAGGATGAGGAGGCGTGATCATACAGTCTTTCAATGAGATAGGAAGACCATGAAGTGGACCTATCACTTCCCCCGTTTTCTCCAGGTGCTCATCGAGGAATTGCGCGCGTTTGAGTGCTTCCGGGAAGAGAATCTCGGTTAGACAGTTTGTCTATTTTGTTTTTTAGTCTTCCCTTTTCATTTTTAAGACAAGGGGTAACATACGAGTTGATGAGCTACGATACTTGCTTTACAAAAAGCCTTTGTTACTTCGACGGAAGTCCATATCTTATTCTTGATCTTAAGAAGAATATCCTCTGCCTCCGACTCGATGATCTCTAGTTCCTCGACTGTGAAATGTTTCGACGATTTTGGGATTGTTGTTAGATTCCTGGGAAGGTCTTTCAACGATTCGGCGGGGAGGAGATATTCTTTTGGAATTGCATCTTCCCGTCGTTTCTGTGCGATTGCCGCGATTTCTTTGTAGTGTTGTCCCATTTTTGATGTAGTATGATTCAGGTGAGGTGGCGAATATCTTTTGGGATTTTGGGAATTGAGCGGAAGAAAAGTACAAATACAAGAATTGAAGAGGACAACTCTCAAGTTGTTATCACGGCCATTGTTCTTTCCCCGACAAGATATCGTCAGTGGAGTGGGATGTGATTGATAGTGTTGCTTTCTTGTTGAGATAGAGCTGTAAGGCCAATGAAAGTGGGGGCCGCCGGGTTGGGCCGAGATCGGTACCTGAAGTCAAGGCCACTTACAAGGTGCCCGAGAAACTCTTCGAGGTTTCCATGCTTTGGAAGTCTGTTGTATTCTCATTGTCTTGGGCTTTTGTGTAACGATTGTTTGAGACAATTCTGTCAAGATGTGATTTGCGTGACCGACATTGCCTTCCTGGAGCTCATACTGACAGCAATAAACAATGAATAGTAACACAAGCCATTGTGAAATCAACACCGCACGCGAGAATACAATTGCAAAAGGGTAGGACAGGGTAGACGAGGCAAGAAAGGGGGAGTGTGTGACGAAGTGCCCGCGAGAATTCAGGACCAGATAACAAATTTCGCTCAATAACATTTCCACCTATTCGTAAAAAATCATCAACATCACCAAGAATAGCTCCACTCGAGAAACCCAAGGTCATCCCAACACCAATACTCCCATCCCAACATATCTCACGCATAGAATGGAACAGCTTGTCTAGAAGCCAACCCAGCAGCATCAGTATTAGCGTTCAACACACCAACATTCGAGATCAAAAGGTTGATAGCGGTATCAGCGCCAGACCCGGCAATCTGCTGACCAGCAGCTTCACAAGCATGAGTGGAGATTTTATTGGTAACACTATTCAAGATCATGATTAATTCAAGTCCTAGTCAAGATTTGGCCTCAAGATTTTTGGGAGGCATACAAAGCGATGTTTCCAGCAGATCCACGAGCACCACCGAGATTAGCCTTGCTAGCAGTGTTGTTTGCTTGTGCGGTAGAGGTGCATGATGAGATTGCGGCTTTTTCTGCGGTGGAAAGTGTAGATGCGTTGGCTCCTCCTGTGCCAAGTTTGGAGATGGCTGCCATTGCTGCGGCGGGGATTGTGAGGGAGCTTTGAGAAGTGACGCCGGCGAGGACTGTGGCGATGTTCTGGAGACTGTTGTTAGTATAATCAGAATAGCGTATCAGCGGGTTTACTCACTGTGGTGCTCAAAACAGAGGCCTGAGCAGTTGCAAAAATGCAAAGGAGGATATATGATGAGTATTGCATGGCTGTGGTTGTTACAGTCTTGAATTTGAAGGATAGAATATGTAAAGACCGTCAAGGAGGGATAAAAAGATGAAAGTAAAAATTAGAATGACCGGCCAGCGCTCTAAAGAAAGTGATGAGAAGAAACTCAACCCTCATTCTTCTACGTTGAACTTATACAGTACTTACTATTAACAAACTAGGTACTCCTGCTCGTACGCTTCTAGATGCATGCCCTTGGCACCCTGAAGCTTTTGTAACGTCCGAAGTTCGCTGAGACGCCCAATGGAGATTTTTACGAGCGATGTAACACCGCATTGGGTTAGTTCGTCTGATCAGCAGAATGGTGCGGGAGCATCGAACGATGAATCATAAACACTCTTCCCCAAAATAGAGTGTTTGGCGTTTGTTGAAACTTTCAAAATTCGTGCTTATCAAGTCAAAAGTTGAAAATCACCGCAACAGCAACATGAAAGTCGAGCTATAATCTATACGCAGACTGACAAAAACATTTGAAGTTGGGAGAGAGAATAAAAACTTGTTAAAATGGCAACCAAGCGAGCCTGTTCATTTTGTGATGGAAAAATTCTTATTGAAGTCTCGATTACTGTATTCCGAAAGCAAGGCACACCCTCCTTGGAAAATAGAGTTAGGCCCGGCAATTGGAATTGTTTGTTCTTCCATCATCTATAGACGTTCAACCCACGGGAGAGTGAGGAGTTGAACGCATATGCTCAAATGGGGTGTGTATGTGTTCTCGATTTCATTCGTATCACGAAGGTCCGCAGGTATGAGGAGTCGAATGCGGGATTGTATTCATCGATGTTGTAATATCGCCCAAACTCCTTTGTATGCAAGCCTTTCCAGTTCCGTGGGACCGCCGACGCCATTCGTAAATACAGTTTTCATGCTGGAAGTAAAGTTAGCAAGAGCATTGTCATGGAGGGCAGACAGCTTACTGTCCAGGAAATCTGCTGCCATGAGCAACTCGAGACACAACTCCGGTGGAATTTCCATGTCTGGCACATCCTCTCGATCCCGATTTTTGTAATTGTAATAGAAGTATTCCGCAACCTTTTCAAGGACGATTCCACTGTCGAGCTAACGTTAGTAGCTTCTTCGGATGGTGTGTAGCAAATAGACAAAGACCAAATTCGAGTCTCATATCAAGTGTAAAAAGCAACACCCAGCGTCGCAACCTGTTCAATGGTTTGTGCAGGAGGTTCTGTCTGCAAAAGCTTGGTTGTAATCATAGACTGCGAAGATTTTTATCTCCTCTCCGCTTCCTTGTACGGTGGCCATTTTGAAGGTGGGGAGGATCCGTTTTCCTGCAGGAGTAATTATGAGGACAATTCGGTGAACGTAGAACGTACTTTATCTCTGCAAAGGTGCATCGGCCGGTTGTGGCTTCTGAGAAACCACCTATGCGCAACTGTCAGCAGAGTAGATGGGCAAGAGAATGCTGGGTGAGGGGAGAGCTTCATAGTGGGGAAAGACGTACTCTTTGGGTCCAACATCCTTTTAATGGCGCCGCTTGTGCAAGCAGCCTCACGCAAGACAACGTATTCAAATCCATCACTTGATATGAGCGTCACATACTTGCTGAGGCCTGAGCCAGATGCGGAGTGTGAAGATTCCATCGTGGATGTTGAGAGATGAGGGGAGACGCGACGGAAGATGACGGGTACCTACCTCGAAAAGCGCGTTGGTTGCCTGGTTTTAAACCCACCCCTGCAGGATAGGATCGCACCCTCCCTCCCCTCTTTACTCCTCAGAGGTGCACCTTTCATCCTCAACACCACCATAGGTAGGCACCGCTTTGTTCTACTCTTTCTCTTACTATTTATTTGATCTTTGCACACATGATCGTAAGCTTCGTTTCCATTCAGTCAAAACTCTAGATATACTAGGCTTTACCCTCTAGCTAAATGTGCCGATCTCCTCTGCAAGTGAGAGGATGACGATAACCTTTCGAAGGTCTTCAACAAAAGTCCTTGGTACCAGAGGCTTGATGACTCTGTGTTCAATCTCTAGACTACTTACTGTCGGAATTTCCTTATCATTTCCTCTGGGCTATTTAATACTCGTCTATCTTCATTCTCAAGGTTCCTTTGTGTTTTCTTTTCGTTGTTTTGGTTTCGGAGTCTTCCAAAAACCCGGCCGTTGTCTCAATGGACTACTAGTAGTTGTCCACGTCAACTTAAGACTACTTTTCTTAATTTTGACACATCTCTCTAGACCTGCTCTGTTGGTTGCTCAAGTAATGCTGGCTTAGTGTCTTTGCTCTAGGGAGTGTCTAAGGTTTTCGGGCTTGCTTTAGGATCTCGGCCTTTAGGTGGAATGGGGTGATTGTCTTGTTAATTGTTTTGAATTATTGGATTTTGATATACTGTATCAACCGTGTCTCTTAGAGATCTAAGACGTAGGAGCGCAATGGTGCAGATGCTTCAGTTAACCAATTCTTTGTGTATACTTCTATTATATAGATGGGCGAGAGGAACAGCGAGATGAGTTTTATACGTTGAGCTACTTGCTTGTCTGATCTTTTTCAGAACTACTAAGCAAGCCCCTAATCTATGGTGTTAACTTGATTTCCAAAGTTGGAAGAGAAAGTGGTTGCGGTAGTAGTTGGCTTACTTTCCGTTTGAGATCAAATCATTTCCTAGAGTGATTTGGTTGCTCGAGTTAATATATATTTTGTAAATCGTGGTGATTTCAATTACCTCGTGAAGCGGAATATGGACATGAATAAACTTCCCGATTAGGAAGCGATTGAGGTTATCACCAAGTGCCAAGAAACACAGGGAGATGGAACTAAAAAACGTAAAATTCCACGCCGCACGCCTAGAAGCGACGTTGAAATTCCACTTTTCCAACGTCTGATGTCTCTTCGTCGTTGGGTTCACTTCAATCATTCTCCGTTCAGTTTCTCGATATTTGTGAGTGTGCCGCGCGTGTCAGCGCATACGAATACTGTGCCCGAGCATGCGAATATTGATTTCGCATGTTTTCGGTGCCGACCTACCCGGCCGTTCCATTTGCACAAACCCGGATTTTTGTAGACTTCCTCTTTGGGCTCTTATCTCTCGAGGAAATCCCCACGTCTTGGATTAAGTTGGATATCGTCCGATCAACCCAAAATAACCTTATTCAATGCTTTGCTAATGATTGTGCAGGAAGCGCAGCGGATCAGGTGGACCTTTCTTTCCCTTTGTCGTGCAGATTCATGACGTCGTTTCAAAATCTATACCACCTACCCAGGTCGATTGTTTATTTTCCACCGGCACTTTTTCTACGAGTGTGTATCATATAGAAAGCCCCAATTTGCAAAAGCTCAAGGGATTTATATTTAGAGGAAGTTTTTGAGCTTCTCGGACTTGTTCGAAATACGGAGGTACAAAGTGAGAGTACCGGTATTTCTATTCTTACTGTACAAGTAAGAATCCTAAAATCCGAAAGCGAAAAGCCTAATACGACCCGAATGCTCGGCGGAAGGTGCATGAGGTCCATGATCAGTGGGCACACCCAATAGTCGTTGCCCGTTTGCATGATGAAGGAAATATCCGCCACCTCCGTAGCGCGCTCTGGACAGGTCTGCTGCAGCGGTGACGGGTCAACCCAAATGCCTCCAGTCCTCTACAACGTAGTAGTGTCCACATGAATTCCTCCACTTGCCGTGTAACTGCCAATTCTCTTCACAATTGGATACCTACCTAGGAAGGGGGGGACTCGGGGACACGCACAAGGCTGTCAAATGCAGTTAAATGTAGAGATGACGGGGACCCCCCCCCCCCACACGCACACACGCGATAAACTGCTCTTCCTGGTCAAGTAGGAAGTTCCGGACATTGGAGCATATCCGCCGGTCAACATGATAGGTACGGTCCCGGGAGCCTTTCATTGCTGTCTTTCCCACATGGTTTTTTTTCCCTTTCTTTCTTCTTGTGGAACTTGATTCCTCTTCTCCATCTTTTCATCATTCTTCCTTTCCGTTTACTGTGTGCGCTTTTGCTTTTGGGATCAATTTCTCCTTCGTGATCATGTTGGAGGAGATTCCCCGCGCCATTGGGCGTTTGCCCCTCCATATCTACAGGACGTTGCTCAACCGGTTAGTCTTTCCATACCTCCCTCACACGCACATTTGCGTCATTGAGGGAGAAAACTCGGGGTTGCTTGTGCTAACATGGCGGATATAGACATTCGTTTTTTGGTCTGCTTAGGTGTGTTTCCCGTGGTCTCCGGTGATTGTAATCGAGTTCTTGCTAATGGATGGTCTAGACACATTCTTATTAACATGACCTTTATTTTGGTGTGGATCACAACTTTCAAAAATGGTAAATCCCACTGCTTCCTTCAGCTTTTTGGTACCAGTACCGAGCTAACTCATCTTCTTCCAGCATATCGAATAGATGCCTCCATCCGACCCCGAATCCGAGTAAACTATCTCGAACGAGCAGATCAATGGATATTCGATTTCACATTCTCGGGACTGGTGGTACAATGTCTCTTCTCCGTCCTTGGATATTCATGGATGTATGCCCTCACACGCCGCTCAAAATTATCAATACTAGCAGCCCTCCCACCGTTCGCTCTCAATGTCCTCTATGCAGGAACCCACACTCTTTGCGCACCTCTTGATGTTTTTGTGGGTTCTCCTTCTCTTCCCTCGTACATAAAGAAATTCTAGAGCTGACTAGTATAAAGGCATGGTTATCATACGGCGTAATCCACTTCCTCTCTCCCTTCCTAGCCGCCTTCTGGCTCTGGCTTTTCGCTTCTCCCGGCGTCGTCTCGATATTCGCATGGAGTTTTGGAATCCAAAATTGCCTGGGTATAATCACACATCTCTCCTTCCCAACCGCCGCGCCCTGGTATGGAGACCAATACGGCTATCCTCTCCCCCCAGGAAACTACAGCATGCCAGGTTCAGCAGCAGGACTCGTGCGTGTCGATAAAGTCCTAGGAACACACATCTACCAAAACGCATTCAAAGCCTCCCCCCTCGTCTTCGGCGCCTTCCCTTCTTTACATGGGGCATTCAGCTGTTGCTGTTTCTTCTTCATCGCGCGCTACTCACGGAAGGGAGCTTTCATGCTGGGATTTTACGTCTTGTGGCAGTGGTTCTCTACCATGTATTTGAGACATCACTGGCGGATTGACCTTTTAGGCGGCCTCATATACTCCGCTTTCGTCTTTTCCATCTTTTACAGGAGTTTACAGAGGATGGATAAGGCATACGCCCTCGGCATATCAGGAGGAAATGGGTGGCAGAGGTTATTTGAGAACACACGATTACAGCATATTTTCGAAGGCAAGACGGGATATGAAGCTGTCTTTTCGGGATCGGAGGAGGGAAGTGATTTTGGGATGCAGGAGAGGGAACCAGAGGATTCGGACTCGGATTTGGAGAGGGGGTGGGTGGATGATTTGGGGTTTACTTGGAAGAGTAAGGATCCGACGAGTAATGGGGAGAGGAGTCGGATAAGGGAGGTTTAATTTTTGGGGGGGGAGGGAAGGCTGCTCCGTACGTGTTTGGTACGAGTTTAACGATGTATGCGGGAACGTGTACGAGTATAGAAAAAAAAGCGCGAGGGGTGTTGGAAAGTTATTTTCGGAGTACGTGGCTTTTGGCGTTCAGCTTCGGAAAGCTCGGAATAAGTACCTGAGCGGACGGATATAATTCTAATTTTTTTCTCCCTCTGTCTATCTCTCCTGATGGAAATGAATCAGTAGAAAGCTTGTTTTGAATCATTCTGGGGCCGAAAGAAATGAGAGGTGACGAATCTGAAATACGAGTAAGTAAGTCTCCGAATTCGGGAACCTCGGTTTCCGAAGCCGAAATCCATTTTTTTCACTACTGGAATTCATGGCTAAGGATGGAAGGGAACACAACTCATTCTCCACCTGTTAAAGAAAAAAGCTTGGAAAAAGTAAACGGTGCGAATGAAGGAATGCAGGAGGAGTGATCACGTGCTAATCAATGAGTTTCCTGGAAATGTTGAAATTGGGACTTTGGGTTTCGTGCGGAATTTTGAAAAGACAATCTCGTTGAAGCACTAAGGTGTTTAAACATGGCTATACCTAGTTACCGACTTACCTCTAAGGAAGAGAAATAACCTACAAGTACCTACTATTTCCTAGCGTATTATAGGTAAGATCAAAGATATTCGCAAAAATAATATAACAAAGATTCTATTTAGTCTGTTAAGGTATCTTGTATGAGGGTAGTAAGTCTTATAACATTTCATCAAGTGGTTGTAGTCGGGTTGCATCGAGTGACCTGAACAGTACCTACTTGGTCACGAGACAACCTTCCAAATCCATGGATCAGCCCAAAATACCAAAAATGAAATCTCATTGGTCAACACCTCTCATTAACCCTCCCTCCATCTATCAACCATCACATCAAACAACAAACCAAACCACTAAATCACAAACCACTAAACCACCAACCCACCAAACCATCATCAATAAACCAAATAATGACTCTCCTGCGTCCCCTCCCCTCCTTAACCCCTTCAAAATCTCAAATCCGCCATCTCACTTCCTCTGTTAGATCTAGACCTTTAACAGGTAAAAAATGCATCATCACAGGTGCATCACGGGGGATCGGAAGAGCGATTGCGGAGCGGTTTGCTAGGGAGGGGGGGAGTTGTGTTTTAGTTGGGAGGAATGGGGGGGTGTTGATGGGGGTTAGGGAGGGGTTGGTTACTACTACTAGGGGTGGGGATGGGAAAGGGGGAGAGGGAGGAGAAAGGGGACAGGTGCATGAGGTTTTGGTTGGGGATGTAGGGGATGAGGGGTTTTGGAGGGGGAAGTTTAGGGGGAGGGTATGTTCCAATTTCTGTATCTTTTGTTTTCCTGTGTTTTCCTTTGCTTTTTTTTGCCATTTTTGATGATTATCCTGTTTCTGGATTTAAGAACTAGAGGGGGCTCTGTTATTTGGATACACGAAGAGGGAAGAGCGAGAGATATATATGAATGAATCTAAGCTAACACTCCGAAAGAAAGATATAGATATCCTCGTAAACGCCGCAGGAATCACCCACGCCTCGCCCCTCTTCGTCACGCAAGTCTCTAATATCGAGCAAGTCATCCAAACTAACCTGACCGGAACCATATTAGCATGTCGAATGGTGGGCCTTGGAATGTTGGCGAGGAAAAATGGTAAGTTTTATTCTTTCTGGGTTGTTTTTTATTCTTTCCTGCTTTGGTTTTTTGATGGGGTAGTGGTGGCTTTCAGGGCTGCGAGTTCGATTTTCGTACGAGGGGATGAATTGTCCTCTCGATTTTATATCGTGGTTTAAATTGCCTTTCTAGGTTCCCTTTTTTGATTCCCTTTTGGTCACCCTCACAATGTATATCAGAAATATCATATTCTAATAATGTATCCAGGATGCATAATAAACGTCGCCTCCCTCCTAGGTCTAAAAGGCGGCCGAGGTAGTTCAGCATACGCAGCAAGCAAAGCAGGAGTAATCGGTTCGTGCCCACTCGTTCATTCCTCTATTTCTTATAGAATTATGGGCAAAAAACAAGAACTTCAACTTACAAAAAATCTTACCAGGATTCACACGCGCCCTGGCAGCCGAAGCAGGAGAAAAAGGGATCCGGGTAAATGTGATAGTACCCGGGTACATAGAAACAGACATGACAACCGGTACGTCTCCCTTTTCTCTCACACCCGCCCTCAAGTCAAACTCTACTCCTTGTATTTACTTGTAAAAACTTTCATTTGGTGCGATTTCTCATCTACCCCTATTTTGGACTAACCATCCATACCCCGCCTTCTTCACAATCCGCAAAGAAATGGACCCTTTTTCTAATATACAAATCAACCTTTACAGCCATGACGCCCCAAGCTCGCACAGAAGCTCTAAACGCCATCCCCCTCCACCGCTTCGGTCAGCCCTCCGACATCGCCGATGCAGCGGTCTTCTTAGCCACCAATGCATATGCAAACAACTGTGTACTCAATCTTGATGGTGGATTGAGCGCCATGTGAAAAAATGATTGCCAATCATATATCAAAAAATATATTACAAGACCACCCCAAAGCCACAGACCAGAGATGTATGGTTTGGGATGTGGCAAGGCAAATGGAGAATGGAAGTACGGGTTCAATCATCATCAATAAGAATCGCGCCATCCGTATCTTCTACGAATATGACCTCGTCATCAGCTTTAGGGGGAGCACCCTGAACCCTTGATCGCTTGGCCTGGTGCTCGACCTCCTCGACTTCTGAAATCGGTCGCTTCTTCAGGGTGTCGACCGAGTTGGTAGCATGACCATTGCCGTTTGTAATGACAGGTTCTGGGGCATGAACGCCATTGCCATTGCTCGAACTCTGTGGAGTGATCTTCTTCCTGGGAATGGGCGATTTGGGTTCGTTTGAGTCGCCATCGCGCGCATCTGTTGAGGAAGGGAAGTTTACTGCTTGGATGGGCTTGCCGTCTGCTACGCCTCTGTAAAATAGTTAGAATAATAGCTCGTAGTCTCGGTGTCCTGATAGACTTACGACTCTTGTACAATAAGTTCCAGATTGACTCTTGGATTGTTGTCGTCTTCGTCAATTATCGTCAGAAAGCTGTCGCTCTTGATGCCTATCTAGTAGTTAGTAAGTTTGTTCTAAAGGGGGTCAAGTTCGACACATACCAAGTTCGCCAAATGTCTTTGTCAAATTGTCTGTTTCCTCGACATCGTAGAGCAGATCCGATCCATTGTTTACAACAATTTCCTCCCCATAACCCAATTCCAGGCGCAAGAAGTCCTCAACAAGATCTCCTAGAGTGGCTCGAGATGTATCAACAAGGAGTGATGTGTAGGCAACACTGCATACTGGACAGTCGGGATTTGGAGGTCGGCTGACGTCCGAAGCGAGTAGTCTTTGTGGAGCAAAGGGTGATAAATACGTCTTGGGGTGAATGTTAGATCTTTAGATTCAACGAAAGGGGTAGGGCTTCAACTCACCTCCTTAACAACAGAGTAATCACCTCTAAGAACTTTAAAGGACTGCAATACACACAAGCCAGCAACGATGGCATTTGTGGTCGCGATAGCAGGGATGATGTTTCCGGCCATTTGCTTAATGTCAAATCGAGACTTGGATTCAATGCCAAAGACAATCGATCGCAAATTCGCACTTGCGGTGACGAAGTCCAAGGTATCCTCGTCATCTTTGTCGAATGTGATTACGGGTTGAGCCGAGTCGCCATTGGCCGCCGATTTCATAGATTCCATTCTCTTACTTAATCTCTCCAGACTTTCCAAGGTTAGCATCCATTTCAACCTAGAAGCGGGTAGCATCTTACCTGTCCTTGAACACAGCCACATTTTCTTCAAGTGTCCAAACTCTTTGATCATCCTTCAATATTTCCTCGGTTGACTTCTGACTTCCATTTTCTTGTTTAGTGATACTAGCATAGCTTAATGGCTGAGGTGGTCGTCGTGTCTTCCACATTTCTTCCATTGACCGCAATCTAGTAATATCATCTTGATAAACCTTGTCGAATAGAAGTTGTGGAAAAGCTGGTGTGCCCATCGACTCTCTGATATTCTTCAAAGCCTCCGCTTCTTGACGTAATTTTTCGATTTCCTTGGCTGTAACTTTTTAGCACAGGCGCTGAAGATACTAAATTCAAGGGGCGATCGTACCATTTTCCGAATCTTCCGAATTATCTATTTGTGCTGACTCCTCCTCACTCGCGCCGAATATCTCACTGCAAAATGTTAGATCTAGATAAACCAGGCTGCGAGGGAAACCCACGTTAAGAGATAACTCTTTCCCCATACAATACAATGAATTGGCTGACTTGGTGTACTCCGGATTGTGCAAACCGGAAAACTCTTTGGGGTCTCCTTTGCCGTACAGTCATAGCATGCCGTGACACCCTTCTTGATGACCTGAACCTGACCATTGAAGCCAGTAGTACCACTTTCAATGAGAGGAATATCCGCCGCCAGGCACATCTTGTTCACGTGTCGTCTCGCCTCCAGATTGTCCAACGCATTGAAAACCATTGTAAATCCCTTAAACCAGGCGACATTAAACTGGGGGTCCTTGATGTTGGCATGATGAGCCTCGAGTTTGACATCGGGGTTGAAGGCATGCGCCGCCTCTTTCGCAACCTATTTCCCATACATATTAGCCATGTGCAATAAGAGGACTCGTGGCGGAACAAACCAAAGCTTTCGACTTCTTTATATGTTCATGGCGGAAGAGGAATTGACGATTTAGGTTGCTGAGATCGATGGTGTCTAAATCGACAATATGGATATCTCCGAATCCTGTGAGGACGAGGTTTTTGAGCAATTCGCAACCAATTCCACCAGCTCCTACCATCAAAATTCGAGCCTAGAATTTTCCGTTAGTAATTGATCTCGACTGTGAAGATGCGCGCCGGTTCGAATCAGGCCCGCATCACCAACAACAACCCTCAAGGCTACAGAAGCGCAAATAAAGCCCGCCGAAAGTGAATATGACCATATCCCAATCACCAGTCCCAAGATCGCAATAGATCCAATATTTTCCAGCCAACCGTGGGGTGTAGCGCAAATCGAGGAGGGGGGTTGACGCTTACCTCCTTCACGAGGGCGTTTGTCGGGGAGCCCAGCGATTTTTGGTAGGATTGATCGCGCTTCGTTGGTTGAAGCATGGCTGCGTTCGCAGATGTGTGTTGGATGCAAGGAAAAATTGAAATTGAGGTCCTATTGGGAAATTATTCTCCTCATGGAAAAAGGATGAGGCTTCAATCCGAGCAGAGGGTTTTGCGATTGCGACAGCTTTAACCAACGCGACCTCAGGCGCGGATAGCCTCTTATCGGGTACCGCACGGACCCTCTTGTGTCACCTTCAAATTTATGCTCCAGCGAGCAACTAACGAGAACACCAAAAATTGTTCTAGACTCTAGAATGTCCGACTCGGAGCCAGACAACGATCTACTCGACTTCCTTCGTGATCACTTTGCTCAGAAAAATGCACCTGCGGATATACCAAAAACACACGTACTGGAAGGGGCAGAATATGTCTATGACAATTCGATCGATGTTGCGCTCGACTCCCAAGCAACCATCGCGGCGGCGGCCATGATCTATGCCCAAATGCAAAAGAAGGAATATTCTACCAAGAATTGGGCTTCACATCCATTCCATCCTCAAACCAAGGATGAGAGCACAGTAGATTTCATCTTTACAATGGATCTCTTGAATTTTTCATTTTGGTCTGAGAGAGATGACGAGGAGCGCTTTGCTATCGAGTATCAGGGAAGGCGGTGGACGGGATATGCAAGTTTAGTTGCGGCTTTGCAACGCGCTCTTGAAGAGGGTGAGTTAAGTGACTTAGCCTTCACCGAGAATCTTAGTTGACTTGGTTTCTTCTTGCAGGTATCCCTATCACATCTTCAGATTTCTGGCAGAATCAAGATGAGTGTACGGACGAAGTTCTAAAACATGTCTTTAGGAGCGCCACTGAAGAGGAAATCCCTCTCTTTGTGGAAAGAGCTGAATGTCTGAGAACTGCTGGCCAGGTACTCTATGAGGTAACTTTTCTCCATTGGCATTTCAAAATAGCTTGTTATTAATAACCAGCTCAGAAATACAACTGCAGCTTCACAGGCTGCATCAAAGCAGCAAATCATTCGGCAGCTGCATTAGTCAACATACTTGCTGATGATTTCCCATGCTTCAACGACGTTATGCCCTACGAAAACCGCAAAAGCGTCCGCTTCCTTAAGCGAGCCCAAATCTGTGTCGCCGACATATGGGCAGCTTTCGACGGCCAATCATATGGAGAATTTCATGACATCGACACCTCAATCACCATATTCGCCGATTACAGGGTTCCGCAAATCCTCAATACCTTAGGTTGTCTATGGTACAGTCCCGCTCTCCAGAGTGCCATAAACCAGAAGAAAATTATCGAGAGTGGTCATCCGTGGGAAATTCAATTGAGAGGTCAGTCTTGCATTGTGTGGAGATTGAATCTTACTGATGATTAAAAATACTAGGTTGTAGCATCTGGTGTGTAGAGCTTATTCGTAGGGATATTGTTAGGAAGAACCCCGGGGCGAAGGTTAATGCTATTCTGATAGATTTCTTCCTCTATGATACGATGAAGGAGAGGGAGGCTAAGGGAGAGGAGACGATACCCCATCACCGGACGAGAAGCATCTGGTATTAAATTAGACTACAGGGGATGTTTAGAGGTTGCTTTTTGAGAAACAAAGAAAATTTACACCATCGGTCTCAACTCCCTGAACAATACCATTTTAAAACTTGGAAACTTCGAGCTATAGAAACTGTATATTTCTATTCATATTTGAAGTTCTTTCTATTGGCTTCTCACTATCTGAGAACGGGGCTGGCTGTACTTGGCCTTCGACTTGTTGTTCACGTAAAAAAGGACGGGTTTAAAGCATAGTGTCTCGTGAGGTTACTGATTATCTTCGAAGCGTTGGCTTTTGCTCTTTCAGGTTCTCGAGGCTACAACAAGCTTTCTTAGCTCCAGTTATAGTTAGCGGTGGAAAAAATCAGTGGGTAGGTTCTTATCTGCCTATCTTCTTTTTCAAGCCCTTCCAAAAAACAATGCAACTTCATTCTTCGAAAACTGAGGAAACTGTGGCAAAAGGCCCTAAGGATTTAGCGTCATGTTAAGGTAGATAGGCATCATGCCTTTTTGCCCACTACGCGGTTAGTGAGTAGTCTGTCACTACTGTTACTCATCAATAACTACTTTGGGCACATCTTTAGTGAGGGCCGCTCAACTTGTCACCACTTTTTTAGCACCAAAATGAAGCGATCACCACCTAAACGCACACTGAATACCTCTCAATTGTTCTACAACCACCATAACAACAGGGCCAAAAAAACGAGAAAATTGAAGGGGAGTGCACCATGTAAACCAAAGCCTACGTGCAGGGAATGCCCGGTCTAGTACTTGTTAGCAGATCTGGATAGAATACTAACAAGGAGGAGTCAGGCGCAACCTGTCCCGGAATAGGTGTGTATGTCAGAGAGCAGAAATCAGAAGATACGAGAGAAGGCCGAATCACATTATATATGGGTAGTTGTAATTTAAACAAAGGAGGGTGGTGCGGAAGCGAGAAAAGAGCTGAAGGTTGGCTGATGGCCCTCGCCAAATACTTGCCCAAGTACTTTGTTTAATTCCTACTCAAGAATAGTTACTCAGATGTTCTCACAGAGAAAGTTGTAAACACCTCGGTGAAGTTAGTGTGATAGTGAGGTTACAAGATATCTTCATATGACGTATTAAGTTAATCATCAGTGAATTAGTCGAAATCACTAATATTCGGAGACACTAGTGTGTAGCCTTTTTGAGGCACTTTAAACCAACAATTTCCCCAGAACACAAAACCAAACCATTTTTCAATCGTTCGGCCATGTGGCAACTGCCGAATATTCAGGTCCAAGGTAACTTCAACTACTCCTTTCAATTCCATAGATACACGATGGCAAGTACACTGACCCGAACACAGATGACTTCACAAAACTCAACGACGCACCGTCCCACTCTTTACTGCTTCCCACCCGAAGTAAGAGCAATAATTTTCTCCTTCTCTCTGGGAACAGCCCGTGGCGCGGACATAAATTATCACCATGAGACAGGTTACCAGTCTAATGCATTGCTTGCTGCTCTCCGTGGAAACGAGGGCTTGTATATGGAAGCGATAGAGATCTTTTACAAGCTCAATACGGTTTATTATACTATTGACAACTATCGTGATTTCCGTGGAAAAGGTAGAACCTCACGGATTAAGAGAGTGCGACATCTTGGTATTGATTTGAGTTACAAGTTAGTCTCTTCCCTGGTCCATTTAAACCTATGCCTTTGAGGCATGAGTGTCCAAACTAACCCAAAACCAGCTTCAAGGAATACAAACTGGGGAATAAATATATCTTCTATATCTACGGAACAAGCAGATATAACTATATAAACAACTTCAACCGCTTCCTCGTAGTCCGCGACAGAGAAACCTACAAAAGATACTACTACGAAAGCATCTTCTTCCAAAATGTCCACGACAATAAAAGACGCTCACTCGACGCCATCAGGGAACCCCTCCTCCAAACAGCTACTCAAATCGAAACTCTGCATTTCAATATCTTCCACGACACACACATGCTCTACAACGTCTTCCTGATTATTACCAAAATGCTGCCACTAGCTAACAAATTAAGAAAGGTATCGCTGAATTTACACATGACGCAATCATGGTGTGCAGTAAGGAAATGCCTGAAGTTGGAGATGGAGAACAACCCTGAAGGACCTTGGACTTATCCTAGTCACATAGGGGACTATGTAACCCGCGCTCATAATTTGATCCTTCAACTATCTCACTTGTTTGGGGGGGTGGGGAAACATGATTATAAGAGGCTTGGGAAATCGGATGAGTTTGTGTGTTCTTGGATATGGGAGGCGGAGAAGGACGGAGTACTGAAGGCGAACTGGGTGAGTTTGGATTTGATCAATTTGGACTGTGAGAGGTTGCATGATGGACCTTGTTGAGATAGTGCCTCCGGGTGTTTTCTTCTTTCTTTTGTTCGTCACTGGTTCATTATGTATGAGGTCCTGTACCTACCTAGGTGTGTACAGCATACAAAGGCGAAAAATGAATACATCTAAAATGTGCTCGTTGGAAATGTGGGAAGGGAAGGGGTTTCTTTTCAGAGGAGCCTCGTCACGCAAAAGCCACAAGAGTAACATACTACTCCGTCAACGAATATAAAGAATATTCGTGGTTTAAACTTCATTATCTTTCCTCTAACTTACTTTTTTTCAATCGCCCTCCGCTTCCATCCCGCCTTCGCTTTCCACCTGAACCAAGGATTCGAGCAAGCTTTTTTGGGAGAAAGCTCTTCCCAGCGTAGGCAGGTGGGTTTATGACTCTTTTGAACTACTGCTCTGTCTCATTCAAACCCTCCACTTCTCTCATATATCTAGAACTGGTAGTAATCGATGTAGCAGATGACACCGAGGGCTAGTTTTGTTTAATAGAGCTATTGGGCTACATTTAGCACAGATTGATTGGTCGACTGTTGTAGTTTTGATAACCAGGAGATTGCTGAACGTCCAGAGAGTATAAAAGGGCATGTAGAGGGTAAAAGAGCAGTGAAAAATATCTTGAATTGTACTACATACCAAGGGATTCCATGATTTAGAGAATAGAGCTTAAAAATCACTTGACTTAGAGATTTGAGTATAAGGTGAGGATATGAATCCTATGTAAGACAAATTAGGAAACGTTTTTATATACTATCATCGGGCGTGTACGAGATATGCCTAGAAGTCTTCGAAAGTTTAGAACTTTGATTAATCACAGGGTTCGGCATATGGAAGGTGCTTCTATCGATGGTGTCGCTCTGGAACCATCCAGAGCAAGCTGAAAATGGAATGGAATTTTCCGGAGAAACTTCCGATGGAACCATGCTCGAGCTATGGAATATCCAGACCTTCTAAAAAGAGTGAATTTATACAATCTCGCTTATAAGTCATCGATAGTGAACCTCTGAGGTTCCCTCCGACTTCCTCTTTGTCTTTCTCAAACAACCTGCCCAGTTTCATGACTGAGAACCAGCTGGTCCGCTGGTTATCATTATGTGTCTTACTCTGCAACTGGCAGATAAATATCGCCCCCTGACTCACAATATTTTTGCGATCGGTGTATGTCACGGTGTTGATTCGAGTGAACTCAAATGTGGGTTTCCGAGGCATTGGGGTTGTTCTGAAATTGTTCGGTCTGGCCTGGCTCCCCCACCCCCTTTTTATTAGGACTGTTCTGGAATTGTTCGCCATTGCCTGCCTATACCCTCCATTACCCTCCCCCTAGTTAAATAGCTAGCTCCACCTTGGACCTCTTGCCTCCTTGTAAACAATCTCAATCAAAACCGTGACATACCACGTTTCTTGATCTTCAACTTCAACTATGGCTTCCGATTTCCACACTCCAGCAAACGATCAGCCACCTTCCGATCTTGCCGCCTCATCAATACAGGTAAATAGTATCAGCCCCTCTGGCATTTTCAGAGCGTCGTACTAGATACCATAGCAGCATGCTAACATAGACATCTAGATGGCTTCCCCAAAAAGTTTACGAAGAGACCCAGTCAAGAAGATTCTCACCTTACGGTTCTTACCTGTTGAAATCAGACAGTAGATATTTGAACTTTGCCTTCTTGCAAAGGATTTTTCTAACGAGTACCACGAAGATACATCCTACAAATCAGACCCGCTTCTCGTCGCCCTTCGTGGAGACAAGACCTTGTACCAGGAGGCAATCTACATTTTCTACAAGATCAACACTCTTTACTACAGCTTCAACAATGACAAGGACTTTGAGGGCAAGGGTGGACTTGAACGTACCAAGAATGTTCGGCACCTAGGAATTGACTTGGAGTAGGCTTCTCCACCCAACTATGTTTGCATAATCAGTGAATACTGACAAATGACAGGAACTTACGCCATGGGCGTAGAACATGGCGTTATGGTAGTAATAATTTTGTTTTCCTCAAAGATGGAAGGTGTAAGTCTCCTATCCCAGCACCCTTTCTCAGCTTCCTCGTAACTCGAGATGGACACTCTTGGGCTCGAACAAAAGCACAAGTCCGAAAGACGTCTAGAAATCTAGAAAAGGCCGAGAGAATCATGGACTCGTGTCAACTTGCAGCACCTGGACTCGAAACACTCTAGATCAACTTTGGATTTGACAATTGCGCACTCTACAACGTGTACCTCATCATCCGCGAAATTGCGATCTCAAGCAAGAGGCTGAAAAAGGTTACTTTTAACATGCATTACTCTCTCTGGAACAATGGGCCTTGGGCGGCTGGCCATGCTGAAAGTCTCTTTCGCCGATCCGGGAATTATCCTAGTGCCCTACGTGGCGATGGGACTCCTCCACATAACCTGATCATTCAAGTCAACCACATTTTCGGGAGGAGGGCTTCCTCAAAGTACCAAGCTACATTCCAAAATAGTAAGCTAGATTGGAAAGCACAATTTTCTTGGGAAGCAAAGAAGGGAGAACTGTTGAAGATGAACGAACATCTAAACCCAAATTGCGAAATGTTCAAATCACAGTCCGCGAATCCGTCCAGGCATTGTGCTTGTCTCCAAGAAGAATTGAGCAAGGAAATCCAAGAATATGAGCAAGGGAAAAGCATAGGAGGAAAGAAGAAGATCTTTCATCAACCTCGTCGATTGCTATGGGTCACGAGTCCAAGACTTGCAAAATAGTATGTATATGGAAACGAGGGGAAGCGAGAATGAGAAAAGAGGTCTAGCATATAACGGGGTGTCACTTTCTGAGATAGACACAAACTTGGGAAGTTTGTTTTGACAATATACACTAAATTCAATGCCCTGCGAAATGTTCAATTGCGAGGTGATTTTCATTATAGATATCCACCGATCAGGTACTGCTATGTAGGCTTGATACATTTTTAACTCCTAACTTTCGCACTGTTATTGGTTAATGATGCCACCAAATAAACAATTCAAATTGTTACCAGAAGCATAAGCAGGCTTGCGGTTTTGACCTAGAGCCTTAAATCATAGCGCTTGTAATTACCACTAGTAGCGTATGTCGTTAACTCTACCTAGACTTAGACACTGATACTACCGGTTCCACATCAAGGAATCAATCGTGTTTTCTAAGGGAAATTACTAAAACCTTTTATCGTAATTTTTATTTCCTGCATGCTAACAGAAGTTGCAATGTACAGTACAACCAAGACATTCCAAATCTATTTCCGCACTTTCAACATCATCCACCCTGCACCTCTCTATTCAAATCCTAATATATCCCTTGCCCGAACCCCAAACACCATCAATCCCTCCCCCGTATCTTCAAAAAATATAAAACATAGTACATAGTACATTCCACCATTCCTTTCACCCTATCAAATCCAAATAAGCGTCCCTCTCACTCTTGGTATCTTTGGCACATAAACTACCTTCCTCACCAGATGTTACATCCCCACGATCCACAGCATGATACCTAATCTGCATCCTGGGCAGCTCATGCTTAAACTGCACCACGTTTTTGTATTTAATGACATCCGCTTGACCGGAAAGAAATCCTGTCGCAACCTCTAGACGCTTACGAACCATGTGGGCGACAAGTTTACGGCGACCGTTTCCTTGTATGAGCGCGGAGAGTTGAGAATCGAGTTTATCTCTTGTTTCCATGTCGAGAGGGAGGTAAGACTCTATGTTTGTGATTGCCATTACTTTATCTGCTCTTGGTCCGATCAATTTTTCGGGACTTGGCTCGTCAGCTTGAGTCATTCTTTGGCGGAATCGACTCAAGTCCGCCCTCTCTTGTACGGTCAATCGATCCTTCAACTTCCTCTTCTTTCTCATCTCTCGCTCCTTAATTTCCTCCTCTCTCGACTTCGATTGTCTGCTAGTTTCTGTTTCCCGGTTTCTCACGCGTTCCTTGAATTCTTTCCTCCTCTGCCGCCTCTTGGATTCCTTCTTGGTAAGTCGCTCCTCTTTAGTTTGCAGGGTTCGTGGCTTGAAAGGATTTTCGTGCGTATGACGAAGCGATATTTTGGACGGATAGTTCAAAGGGGCGAATTGGAAAGTCTTTGTAACTTGGCCGATAGAGGTTTTCATGGTGAGTCTATTGTGGAATTCGATGATTTCAATAGTTGACTCGATTACTTCTGTAGCTAACCGGATCCATGTTGCCCTTGCTTCTATTCTGGATTCGATTCCGTTGATTAGAATCCAACGATCGTTGGTTTCACGTATGTCGATACGGGCTCTCAAATCGACAAGCTTTCTCAGAAGCTGCGGAGCCTCCTGGATGGTGGCTGGTGTGCTTTCAGGGGTTTTCGCGAGAGCAGTGTCGTGATTAAACTCGTTGGATGTCATCGTTGATGTAATTTCTGATTCTTCAGGAGTCTGGCCGTTAATCTCATCGGCTTTCAGGGCCAGTAGGGAGTCTTTTTCTCCGACTCCTTCGTCATTCAAATCCGATTCCAACATCGAGTCGAAGTTTTGGGAGCGGACATCCTCAGCAGCTTGACTCTTCATGTGCTCCATCATACCACGCAAAGCATCCCAAGATAAATAAGGATGTAG
This sequence comes from Hymenoscyphus scutula, assembly GCA_001399465.1. NCBI lineage: Eukaryota > Fungi > Ascomycota > Leotiomycetes > Helotiales > Helotiaceae > Hymenoscyphus > Hymenoscyphus scutula. Next base: position 22,110 of record LKTO01000572.1, read on the forward strand.
AACAGGATTTAGATCACCCTTGGGGTCGATTCCGCAGAGGGACAAGAGTTGATACATACCAAATCGAACAGTACGATTGAATTTCAAGACTGATGTCGTCCTCCCATCATCCCAGTACATCAGAATACCCCGGAGAAGCTTGACACCTGTTTTGTAATCACCGACGGCCACACATAACTTGATGACAAGATGGATGCTCTCAGGAAACACAGTCTGTCCCTCGCGAATTGAAGCCCGAACGAGACGCGCAGCATCGCCAAGTTTGAATAATACAACTGAACCTCTGATGAGTGATTCAAAAATTGGCGCAGATCGGGAGTATTTTTCAACTAACCAGCCATTCCGATGACAAAGTTTAGTTCCAGGTGAGAATGCCCAATCCTGCACATCCTTTTCCTCAGCCAGCTGCCAAAGACACTTTCTCTTAACGTGCATGTCCTTACCTTCTGGATCTACAGCCCTCATACGCCGAATTATCAATCGAAAACCATGGCTGTCTCGTTTGGCGATATAATGGTCGAGAATGAGTTTGACCGCATTGTCGTTGAGTAGCATTTTACTGTCGTCAAGTAAAGAATCTACTACAGCTTGAGCAACATGGTGTTGTTGCAATCGGGTGAGTTGATTTATCAAGATGTTATATGTTTCGATGTTCGGTGCAGCATCTGTAACCAGTAGGTTGTAGCAAACCTTGCCAACCGTGCTTTGAATATGACCTTGGTCTCCCGGAGTCACCTTGGCAAACAATTGAACCAGGGCACTATTTAGAGTGCTGCGCTCTTTAGCCACCCAATCGTCCGTTTTCCATGAGTAAACTGGCGATTGCACGAATCTGTTCCTCAGTCCGAGCAATAAATTGGCTATCTCTCCTGATTCTTCCCCCATGTGAAATTTCTTTGGGGTCGCGACTAGAGTGTCGTCTTGCAGACAAGCAAGTTTGCTTCGTTGTAGAATTTGGTCCACCAGTCTTCGAGTCATTGCCTCCATTTTCCGTAAATGAACATCACTTCTAGGTGCTCGCTTCTCAATCAGGTTCGGACTTCGCTCTTGTAACTCCAATCGGCCAGATGCACTGCTCTTGCTCATCCCAAGTGCCACTTCCATGCTCTCTGGCCGAATTACCGATGGACTTTCCCCTACGTGGATATGTGGATTTGAAGATCCGGGTGCGATCTCATGCCTCATGCCCAAGTCTGTTTTATTTGTATTCCAAAAATGGTAAACGTGGTTCCAAGAGGCTGAGCCGGTGTTATGTTTATGATTGAGCGATTCGAGGTTGGCTTTTGAGTGGTGAGGATAGAGATACCTATTGACCACTCCCTCCATCTTGTCTGTACCTACCCTTCGTACATAATTCGACTCGGTATCGGGCACCCCATCGTCTTTGGTTGTTGGGTCCGAAGTATGCTCAATTTGCGGCTCCTCCACCAAGCCTGAAATCACTTGAGCCCAATTCGTAACTTCCTTATCCACTTGATCCTTCATCGAAGGCTCCGGTATATTTCTCACAGACTTGCCAGCCTTGACCTCTGCAATTGCCTGATCCCAATCCCTCGTTCTGTTTTCCTTCACCCGCGCATCCGCAATTGCAGCCGTAGCCAGAATTGAGGAGTAACATGCTGTTATGAATTCCCCTGCTGTAACCTTGCGCTTTCGTATTCCCGCCGTGGCGGTTCGTCGCCCGAGAGCTATCGTAGAGTGTAGGCAGGAGCTACATTGACAGGATGACCTGATCTGCGCAGTTCGAGACCAAAGGTTTTGCATAATAGACGCATGCTGAATTTGTGAGGGATAGGTGTAATTGGAGTTGCCGCGTTGCCCATTTGCTTAGCAACTTGAATTGGAACTGGCAGATGAGGGGGAGGGGGGCATTCCGAGGATTCGAGGTAGGCTGGATTGGAGAGGTGGACGTCCTAGGAACCTTTCGATGTTTGAAAATCATGCTTGCCGCTTTAAGGGCGTCTAGCCACACACCGAAGTTATTCCGTCCGCCCGTCTCAAGCTTCAGGTGCCACCCTCATCTGGCTCCAACAACATAAAACTCATAAACCAACCGCATCTATGTTGACCCTCACTCTTACTGCCGAGCTTAATGGGTTTGTATTGGAACTGCCTCATGTGTAGAGTGTTTGCTAACATTCACACAGCGTTACGGACTTGAGACCTGATGATACCCCCGAAAATCCATTTTGGTACACTTTCAAAGTCCAGTGCACTTCTTGCAGAGAAATCCATCCAAATCATGTTTCTGTTAGCAGATTTGTGAGTTAAAATATTGCAACTCTTATTTTATCAAAGTCGAAACTGACTAGGGCAAAGGAAGCAAACGATATGAGCGGGAGTCGAGGAGAAGCCAACTTTGTTTGGAAGTGCAAATCTTGCAAGGTATTTCTGCTTGAACTTCAGATTACAGAACTGAATTTATATTGATGATTTTCGTAGAGAGAATCCTCCGCCACTATCAAAATCCCACCAGTTCCATATGAGCAAGCCTCCCCCCCAACACGCCAAAAGGTCATTGAATTTGATTGCCGTGGACTTGAGTTCACGGAGTTTAAGCCAGAGGTAAGACAAATCTGAGATTCATGGACAGTTCCTCATTCCTAACACTATGTCCAGGGAGAATGGCTCGCAACTGGTCTGGAGTCAAACACCAAATTTACAGCAATTGAGCTCGACGATGGAGAGTGGTTCGATTATGACGAGAAAGCAGGAGACGAAGTGAGCATCAAGGAATTGAAATGGGAAATTCGGAGGAACTGAAGTGTATGTCAATTGGAAAAACGAAGTAAAGATGATTTTTTTCGTCCTATAAGTTCATTGAAAATATCCACAACAATTAACCTCGGGTGCAAAAAATATCAACTACAAATTGAACTATACAAGGTAGGTAAGTTTCCTACATTGACAAAATTTACAAAATTTTCGATCGACCTTCTTTCTGACACTATATAAGAACTATGCCTCTTCAGTTTTGACGTGAATTTTTAGTTCGTGTCCAAGCGTATACTCTTCCGACATGAGAAATCTGAATCCCGTGTAGACAGACTTTCGCTCCCCACCATTACCACCTAGTGAAATGGTAGCATTTTCCTTTTTCGGCCCTCGAATATCAATAGTATTGTACTCATTTTCCCCCGAATTCATGCTAACCCTAAACCGGTGTTTGTGGTCTCCTGGAGGTTCTGTTGCATCTTCGCCCTTGTAAACTGGATGCCTTTGATAGCTGGTAGCAAATCCCGGAGGTCCAAACGGCGTAGTGACAGTAGCTACTACCTGGCGCCTACTTTCTTCATGTACCTTGAAACGGAACTTGACCCCGCCATTATCGGTTGTGCGCCATCTGAAACTCCCTTTGAATCCTTCCAAGTCTTTGATGTCGTACTTGGTGTTTGGTTCGATAGCTTGGCTTGCTTCCTTGAAGGATCTTGCTGTATTTTCGTTGCTGAGTTTGGCAAACCATTGTTGGACTTGGGTGAAGCTTCTAGTTGGTCTTGCACTTCCCTCTTTTGCTGCTTTGTCCTTGGCTGCTTTTAACCCGCTGCCTTGCCAGTCTTGCTTTGACCCCCGAAACATGATGGTGACCTTTTACTAATAGATAAACTGTGGTAATGGGGTAAGCTGTGTAGCTCTTTGATGATGATGTTAATTTTACGGAATCTCGAGGTATTTTTTGGGAGGTTGCGTATCTAAGGGATTCCCTTGGTCTACCGAGGAGTGAAGGTACATAAATAAGGTATTAGTGACTTTGGTACAAAGACACAAAGGATTCAAAAGAATGCTGAAAACGGCAAACTTTATAACAAAGCCTCTTCACTGGACTATAGAGCCCTTGATATTCAGAAGTGAATCAGTGAAATATGAGAAAAAGTCAAGATGTCAAAGTTGTTGACGGTGAATGTGTTGTAAAACTACAGTTTTGTCTCCTTTTAGAAGTTGTTCCGTAGGAAGAATATAGCAGTGAATTAAAAGTAACGTTTTCTGATTCGTCTAAACGGTGGGTGTGGGTCTCGCTAAATTTGCTTCCCATTTTTCGCACGCCCGCAATGCACGACGCAAGGCCAACATTGAAGAAGCAGCGTGCGAATTGCAAGGTTTATAATCATGGATTACCTCCTAGGTGCTTCTCAGAAATGCGTCTCGTTTCCGATACCGAATCAAGCACCAACATCTCTTTCTTTTATCGCCATTTCCCCGGACCACTTCATTGTCAGCTCCCGCGCATGGAATGATCCCACTGTAGACCCGCTTGACGTTGGCACCTTTTCGGCAACTGGGACTGGCTTGTTGACGTTGTTTAAGATATCTCCTCAATTAGATGGAATGTGAGAATCCTCCACGTCAACTTTATGACTAAAACTTATCTTTCCGAAGAACGATCGTGCAATCCTTGACTACGCCATCAGGAATTCTCTCACTTCACGTTTCAGCGTCCAGAATCGTTACTGGCACCGTAGATGGTCGCATTCAGACATATGACATTCAAACGAGTAACGGAAATCTTTCACTTCGACCAGAAAAAGACCACGCTTTCTTTTCGCCCACGACCGCAATTACTTCTATTCAACACCACCCAACGCTGTTATCTAACATCGTTTGCACTACTAGCTCGGGTGGAGTTCATCTGCTCAGACTTCCTCGATCCAAACTCAGACCCGTGGAAGCATGTCTGAGAAATGAAGGTATTTTACCTTCGCATCATCCCCATCCTGCATGGGCTACAGCATGGACGCCATTACCTGGACCCGGAAGAGAGGCCAGCACCGAGGAGGGACAAGGTTTATACACCGTCGGTGACGATGGAGTTGTAACAAATGTTTCCTGGACCATCACTTCATCCTTTCTTAGCAACGAAGAAATGGAACACGAGCAGCCACTAATCAATGCTCACGGCAGTATGGGAATCACTGGTATTGCAAATCTAATGGTGCCTGGTCGTATGGAGGGAAGAGATATTGTGGTGAGCACCGGCCGGGATGGTACCGTCAGAATAGTCGATTTATTTACGAATAATGGTCAACGTGGAGGTGTTCTGAGCACACTACAACTGAACGCCAAAGGGATATGGGGGGTTAAATTGATTGGAAAGCCATACGTCCCCGATGAGGACTTAGAAGATCGATTGGTCAGAGATGAGCTCGAAGACATTGAACTCAGGAGACAGATTGAGGCTGGTGAAATAGACTTGGAGGGGGGCGACGATGAAATGGACGATGCGGACCAGGAGGACGAGCTTTACGAAGAAGGGGACGATGACGAACCTTTGGATGCTGATGAATACGGAGAGAGCAGGATTCATGGACCATGGGTCAAACCTCGAAAGTATATTCTTCTAGTTGGTGCTCTCGAGGTCGGACCTACCCTTGTAGTGGCAGAAAGCTCACAAGGACAAGGAACTGAGACTTGGGACGGACGAAGTTGGAATATGCAAGCACTGGCTACATTTGGTGACCATAGAGGAGAGAAAAGCTTGGCTTTCGATGCGTATTTACACGGAGATAGAATTATTGGTGCTAGTGCGAGTTTATCCGTCAGCAATGGCAAAGCTACTGCAAAAGTGTGCATGTGGGAGGGTAGTTAAGAATAAATTCTCCAAGCACCTGAAAAATAGGCTTGCTAGGACAAAGCAGTCTTATAAAGAAAATTGGCTGAAACGAAGGGGGGGTCTAGCTCTAATTGCCTCCACCTGAACTTTTGTAATTGCTACGAGTATTACTGAAATAATCTGTACTTTCAAAGGTCGAAATAAATCTTCATTGGAACCACAAACGAGCAGTTTCGAAGCGTAATAAAAATGTTTGGTATTTATAGCTTGGGCAGAACTTGCAGCATGTACCTGAGTGAGATAACAATCCAGAAACGATTGGATCCTCTCTCCATGCATATGAATGGTAGTATGTCATTTTCGATGGATCACGACCCAATTTTGTAAGATTCTTTCACTGAGCCATTTCATTGCGAGGTGTTGGCTAAGCAATCCCATATTTTGTATCGGAGCAGTAACAACCCAGAGTTTGATTTGATTGAGTGTCAGAAGAGAGTCTTTGAGTGTCTACCAGCACTTGGAACTCATTTGAAAGTGACGACAACGTCATCTTCCGTATCAGCTATATACTACGGTCCTTAGTGGAACGTATTAATTGCAAAAATACCCCTTCTCAACTTCAATTGGGGACACAGTAAACTGATCGGTGGAATACGCTTACTTCCTCCGTGAAGACACAACTACACATCTACGTAACTGCTCAACCCAACTTCATGAGCTGAATCAAATTACAAAAGATATGGGTTTAGAGCTGGGTCTAGATTGAGAATGGTCAATCATTATAGCCGAAAGGCAATTGAAGAGGGGATATCTGGATTCTCCAATTGCAATTGTTGAACAAAGAGAAGCCCAATTGGTACTAGGTAGAAGAGCCACCGGAGGGGAAATCACAATGCCTTTGAAGCTATAAATAGGACAAGGAGACTTCAATAACAAAGTCAAATGAAGTCTGATTTTTGTAAACGGTAGCAAATATCTTGAAAGGAAAAGAGGGAGAGTAAGTGAACAATACCAGGAAATGATAACATGGTAAATAAGCCAGCTATGTAAACTGCTGGATTTCAAGTTTTAATTGGTTGATTAGGAGTAGGTCTGTTGAATATTGAAAACAGGATTACAATTGCCATTGTACCTGAGATTGAACATTTTTAATATTGGTGTATAAGTACGGATGGATTTTCTGTCCCTAGTTCTTTTTTCTTCATGCTCATTGCATCTCTCTCGCATCCTCACACCACATCCACATCCACATCCCCATCCCACACACACACACACACCACACATACCACACACTCGTATCTCATCTTTCCAAGATGTATACAACTTCCATGTACAACCTCTCCCGAGAGGAGACGACTGCTCGGGCAATCCTTGTCATAACCCGAACTGGCTATCGGGTCACCATCTTCGGCGCTCATGACGCTCTACGTCTATCTCACAGTGATGTAGATGCTGCCGTGGCCCAACTGGTAGAAGATGGTCTTCCGGAAGGCGAGCTCATAGTCGATTATCGTACTCCGGCAATCCAGTTCATCATCAGAACTAATTACCGTTTTACTATCTTGGGCGCCCAAGAGGCTCTAAGACAGTCTCACGGTGATTTAGAAGCTGCCGTGGACCTAGTGGACGATCCCAATCTTCCATTTGACCAGGAATTTATTCACCTACAAGTGAACGCGAATGGAGATCCGATTTCGGAGACCCCTGAGGTCATCGGCCAGTCAGTTTCGACGGAAGGTCAGGGAGAAGAGGAAGAAGAAGAAGAAGAAGAAGAAGAAGAAGAAGAAGAAGAAGAAGAAGAAGAGGAGAATCGGCCATGCTGGATGGCGAACCACTCGGAGACCTCGGATTCGACGGAAGTCAGGGAGATGAGGAAGGAAAGAAGGAGGAAGAAGAGGAAGAGTTTGAGATAGACTCGGAGACGGGATTCGAGGACGTGTAAGCTGTCTAACCTCCCCGCCCCCCCCATTTTCTTTTGTTCCAGTATAAGCAAGGTGGCAACTAGACCTAAAACGAGATAAGAGAGCACACATCAACAGTGATGTGTTCATGAACGAAGAACACCTCTCACACTTTCGTCCAAAATCTACAAAAAAAACCGCACCTACTAGTCCTTTCCTTTCTTCATACCCCCCTCACAGCATCCCTTTATCAAGGTGGCATAAAGACTTAAACGAAACGGTGGAGTGCTTATAGAAGCTTGTGTTCTCAATAGGAGAACACCTCTACAGGATTTCGTCCAAAATCTACAAAAAAATCCCACCTTGAATGCCTTACCTACCCAGTCCCCCTAATATAATTTAAACATTTTTTAACCAAATTAACAATTTTTTCATGAATCCCACCCACTACGTGAAATTTCCTCTAGTATTATTAAAAACCCTCCTGGCCGCGGACTGAAAAAGCGGCAAATTGGTAATCGTACCTGTCACTGTTTAGAATAGTCCCACGTCAATTTACTCTGAGGTACACTATCATCAACTATTTACATAACAAAGCTGAATCGACTAAAATTGCGGAATACAAACCAACATACGGGATTATACAGATTATTTACTACTTTTATTACTAACCGCGTACTCTTATAAATATAATCTTCCTTTCTTTAGACTATCTAATTACTATTTAATTAAGTAACCTCGTTTTTAAAATATTATATTATATTATTTCTAGAACTTATTAAGTTATTAGCTACTTAAGAATAGAGTTAAGTTACTTTCGATACTATAAAGGTATTATTATTTATTGTTAGAGGAGGTATCTATATATAAATAGATATTTTTAATAAAAAAATCTAACTAAGTAGAGCTTATTTCTTTAGAGGTTATAATTATAATATACCTGTCTAGATAGTAAGATATAAATAAGAAAGAAAGAAATAGAAGCGAGGAAAAGACTTTTAACTAAGAGAAGAAGAGCTTATATTATATAACCTTAGGTATAATTAAGGACGATATAGATAGAGGCGCTAGATCTAGAAAAGCGCGTTCTTATAGTTATTTAAGAGTTATAATTAACGTGGTTTATCAGCGAGTCGATTACTAAAAATACATACAAAAAACGTCTGTGCAACCCTAGTAAAAATCTACAATTCTTAATTAAAATTAATAAAATTAATAAAATTAATAAAATTAATAAAATTAATAAAATTAATAAAATTAATAAAATTAATAAAATTAATAAAATTAATAAAATTAATAAAATTAATAAAATTAATAAAATTAAT
>LKTO01000573.1:0-30658 GCA_001399465.1 Hymenoscyphus scutula
ACTAGATAGAACTATTACATTTAGCTTAGTTTATATATAATAGCTTAACTATAGAAATAATACTTATATTACTATTCTATACTAACTTTAGATATAAATTACTAGTATATAATAGACTAATAAAAACGATAAGCGATAACTAATTAGCTTAAGTATTAGTCTTAAAGATTAAAGGCCTATATAGAGAACTAGTAGAGAACTTATAGTTTATAGTAGAGCGTAATATATACTACTATAATAAACGATATAGTTAGAAGCTAACGCTAAAAGAGAGAGATAAAGTCTACTTATAGTAAAAAAATATTAATATAAAAAGACTAAGTAGAAAACTAGACTATATATATATTAGACTATTTAAAATTAAGTAAGTAAAAGAACCTTTAAATTATAAACTAGCTCTACTAAAAATAATAAACATCTTTCTAGTATTCTATATCTCGCTTCTTAACTAGTACTACTAGAAGTACTACTAGCTCTACTTATAGAGATCTAGCTAGTTAACCTAAATACTAAGTATAAGGTTAAGAAGATTCTTAACTATAAACTTATTAGAGGTAAGATTAAGTATTTAATTAAATAGTTAGATTACCTATATTTAGAGAACACTTAGAAGCTAAAAGAGAATATTAGCTAGTACTCGGCGGAACTTAAGGAGTTCTATTCTTAAAACCTAAGTCTGCCTATAGCGCGTAGTTAGCTAGATAAGCCTTAAAAAAAGTAGGATCAAGACTAAATTCTAGAGAAGTGTCGACAGAGAAAGTGTTAGTATAAGCAGGTGTACGATTACCTAGGAAAGCATTTATAGCTGTAGAGGTGACCTTAGCCTCGACTCTTTCCTTCTCTAATTCTAATTCCTTGTATTCTTTCTTTTTAGTAGCATCTAACTTATCTAAGGAGTTAAGGCTAGCCGCTATCATTCTCTGCCTACGCTTATAAAGCGTACGTTTTTGTTTCTTTAAACAACGAATATAGAACATAGTCTTAGCTATAATCATATAACTTTTCTTCTCTTTATCGTCTAGTTACTTGATTTAGGAATTAACGCTGTTCTACTTACTTATAGCTAGTATATAGTTAATAACCTAGACGTTATAAGATTTGTTTATAGAGAAACATCGACTATATTAGAATAGTTTTAGATCTCTAGAATAAATGTAGCCTTTAGCTTTACTAGTATTCTTATATCAAGTATATAGAGCTATCTTATTTCTAGTTAGATTAATTATATAGTCTAAAGCTTTATAATCGTTATATCTTATAGAACGAGAGACGGTTATAGTAGAAGAGAGAGAGAGTCGGCGACTCTCTAACGATATTTCTTAGGTTATACTTAAGTGTAGAGACACGCTAGACTAAGAAGAAGATAGTATTATAAATCACGTATATATATAATAAGTAAAGACTAGGTAGCGTTCTAATAGGTTAAGTACTATTATATACTCTTATAGTATTTAAGGGATCGGTTAGGCTAGCTAAGCGATCTAAGGATTCTATTAGTTATAAATCACGTGACACGAACAGGGATTACTAGACGGCGCGACCGGTCTACTAGTCTAGAAGCGACAGAGCGACTAGGCTAGCAGGCTAGCATCGTAAGTAGGAAGGTTCTATATAAGACTAGCACGTCTACTATTAGATAGAAGCTTCGTGCTCAACTTAATATTATATTATTATTACTATCTTAATAGCTTTATAGTTAAGTAACGAGTTTACCTCTAAGTAAACACCTAGTCTACGATTATACCTCTTTATAAGAACAAACCCTAGCGATACTTAGTTACCTTAGTTAGTTAGTTTAAGAATCGTTATAACTTATACTTCTAGAACTCTAGATTAGAAGTCTATAGTAAGCTAGAAAAAGACTCTTATAGTAATAGACTAGTAAGCGCGTCTACTTTTTACTTTCTTTTAGCTTAAAAATAGAAGCTATCGATCTTTATAGTAAGTCTTATAGATATTATAAAAGTATTAGTAGAGAAGAAGTATATAGACCTATAAATAAAGCTATCTAGCTAGATTAGTCTTAAATTCTACTCTATATTTAATAGAAAGAAAGTAGACAAGTTACTAGTATATTAAGAGAGAACTAATTATAGTATTAAGCTCTTAAAAACTACTAGTAGATTAGAAGAAATAGTTCTCTAGAGACTACTCTATAATTTATTAAGAGACGAGCTATTAGTACTCTATAAAACTCTTATAGAACTACTAGATAAAGAATTTATTTAAATAAGTAACTCTCTAGTAGCTATACTAGTACTCTTTATATAGAAGCTAGAAGAGAGTCTATAGTTCTATTATAACTATCGAGTACTAAATAAGTTAATCTATAAGAACTATTATCTATTACTCTTAATTTAAGAAACACTTAACTAAATTAGAAAAGCTAAATAGTTTATAAGAATAAACGTTATTACTATATTTTATAAGATATAGATTAAGAAAGAAGATAAGTAGAAAACAGCTTTCTAGATCTACTTTAGACTTTTTAAATAGCTAGTTACTCTCTTTAAACTTATAAACGCTCTAAGTATATTCTAATAGTATATTAATTATAGACTCTAAGAGTTCTTAGATAAGTTTATCTTAGTATATATAGACGATATTTTAGTCTTTATAAATAGTACTTATAAATAGTATCGCGATTATATCTTTAAAGTACTATAGAGACTTTAGAATACTAGCTTATAGCTTAATATTAATAAGTATAAATTTAAAATATAATTAATAAAGTATCTTAGATTTATTATTAAAGTAGGAAATAGCTTATAGATAGATCTAATAAAAATATAGACTATTATAGATTAGAAAGTACTAATAACTATAAAAGACATTCTTAGATTTCTAGGATTTATAAACTTCTATCGATAGTTTATTAAGAACTTTTTATAGATTATAGCTTCTCTTTATAGACTTATTAAAAAGGATATATCTTTCTAATAGATAGATAAAGAGAATAGAACTTTTAAATAGTTAAAGAAGGCTTTTATAAAGGCTCTAGTACTAGCTTAGTTTAACCTAGATAATAAGATAGTTCTAGAAATAAACTTCTCTAGATACTACTTAGAAGGTAAACTCTCTTAAGTAAAGAATAGTATATTATAGCCTATAGCTTTCTTCTCTAGAAAGTATACTTCTACTAAATATAATTATCTAATTTATTATGAGAGACTAAGATTAAGGTGGCTGGATCAACTAGAGGTCTTAGCGGAGAGGTCTTTGCGCGTAACCAGGTCGAAGCTAGAGATACTTAGAATGTTTTCAGGAATGTAGAGTCAAAGCCAGGGACACTAGGGATGTTTTCAGGAATATAGAGAGACTAGGGATGTTTTTAGGAATGTAGAGAGACTAGGGATGTTTTTAGGAATGTAGAGATACTAGGAATATAGAGCTAGGAAGAGGTATTTAAGAGGTCTAGATATATATAACTAGAAGGTTAGACGGAGGTAGAAGAGAGGCATCGATTATTCTATATTATAATAGAACACTAGTAGTTCTATCACGTCTGCGTACTCTACTACTTATTTAGTTCCTCACATTTATAATAAAGAGCTATTAGCTATTATTCGCTATTATAAGAAATAAGAAGTAGAGTTAAAGAGTATAGAATAGTTTATAGTTCTTATAGATTATAAGAATCTTAAATACTTTATAATAGTCTATAAACTATCTAAAAGAGTAATATATTAGTAGTTAATCCTTAGTAAGTTGAATCTAATAATTTAATACTATCTAGATAAATATAAAGGCCTTCTAGATATATTAATAAGAAGAGACTAAGATCTTCTAGAGAAGAGAGATAAATACTTTAATTATAGAATAGTATAACTAATTCTAGATAGAATAATTTAAGAGAATACTATATAGCTAGTACTATTATTAATAGAGAGATATAGCCTTATAGACTATCTATAGAATCTCTAGAAAAAAGAAAAGATATAGAATAAAGACTTTAGTTACCTTATAGATACTATTCGCTAAGAAAATAGAGTATTTCTAATAGACCTTACTTCTCTAGTTAAAGTCTCTATCTCTAACTACTTAATTAACAAGAACGGCTCTTTATAGTTTAGAGATAGACTATAGATCTTAGATTATAAGCTATTATAAATAGTAATTATATAGAAAATCTATAACTCTACTCTTATAAGCTATTCTAGTAAGAATAGAATAATTCTAGTTATCTTAAGAGAGTTCTTTTAGCTAAACCTATAGATAATAATTAAATAGTTTATCTATAGTTATAGAATTTATAGATGTATAAAGGTTTAAAGAGACTATAAGTAAGAGTTACTACACCTACTACTTATTCTAGAATAGTAATAGTAGAAGATATCTATTAACTTTATTAGACTACTATCTATAAGTAAAGACTTTAATATAATAGTAGTATTTATAGATCGTCTAAGTAAAGGAATACTTCTTATAGCTTATAATTTAATAATATTATTAGAGGAATTTACTTACTTATTTATTACTATATACTATAGCTTATATAGACTACTAAGAGTAATAGTATCTAATAGAGGTCTATAATTTATTAGATAAGTATAGAAGACTCTCTATAACTTCTTATAGATCGAATAATAGATCTCTATAGCTTTTCGTCTATAAATAGACAGCTTAATAAAACGAGTAAATAGTAAAGTAGAAACGCTTCTTCGATAATAGGTTAATATAGTATAAGATAATTAGACTAACTAGCTAGTAGTTATATAACTAGCCTTTAACGAACGAGATTTATTATTAATAGACGTAAGCTCTTTCTAACTTAGCTATAGCTATCTACTATAGACGATAGACCTCTTAGTAGATATAATAGTACTCGTCTATATAAAGACTTCTATTTAAAAGAGTAAAGTAATAGTAGTAAGAATTAAGACTATTATAGAATAGATATAATTATTAATAGCTAAGACTTAGTAAGACTAGAAAGTATAAGCTAATCGTTTATAGAATGTTACTTCTATATATAAGGTTAAGGATAAAGTTTATTTAAGCTTAGAGAATATATAAATAGAGAAGGCTAGTAAAAAACTCGACGCTTAATCTATAAAATTTACGATTATTAAAGTTATTAGTCTATTTATATATAGGCTAGATATACTACCTAGTATCTATAACGTCTTTAATATAGACTTATTATAGCTAGCTACTATAGATCCGCTGTCTAGTTAAATTATAAATAATACTTAACCGCTTATAATCTTAGTAGATAATTCTATAGAGTAGTAGATAAAGAGAATTTTAAACTAGCGGTAGAAGAGGCTTCTAGAGAGAGGCTCTAATACTCGTCTTAAGTATAAAGTTAAATAGACTAGCTATACGAATCTAATATAGAAACCTACTACTAAATTAGAGAATATAGTAGCTCTAGATATATATCTATAAAAAATAGAGAGAGAGAGTAATATTAAGAGTTATACTTATAGAGTAGTCTTAGATATCTAGCGACATCTATAATAGTAATATATATATATGATCTATATACTTAATAACTATATATTCGCTTAATAATATATATATAAGTAATATAAGTATATAAGAAGGTAAGAACTCTAGTTTAGAAAGAATAATAGAATGTTCTTATATATAGATAGTCTCTATAGTTTAATTTATAGTATTTACTATAAGCTCTAATATTAACCTAGTAGAACGCTATCTAGTCTTTACTTATTATCTATCTAGATATTTAATTCGTATTAAAAAGTCTAGTTTATCTCTTCTTTAAAACCTTTAAGATTTCTAAATAAGTCTTATATATAGTTAGATATTAATATAGAGACCTTACTATCTATTATCTTATTTACTTAAAAATCCTCTAGATAAGGTTCTATCTAGTTATAGACTACTTCTTCTAGACAAGTCGTAATCTAAATAACTTAGTCTCGAAAGAGAACTAGCTAGTATAAAGGGCTAAGTAAATAGATACTTTTATAAGAAACTTCGCGAGTTTCTCTAGTAATCTATTAAAGGTTTTAGAAAGAGAAATCTTAACTTCCTCTCGAAGTACTACGACTAGAGTAGAAGTAGACGTAGACGTAGCTATAGCCGCTAGTATAGCTATCGACAAGGCACGCGATAATAATAAAGTAGTTAATATCGTTTTAATTTAAACTTCTAAGCTTAGATACTTAAAGTATAATAATTCTTAAACTAACTAGCTAACTAAGTCTTATCGAGTTAGATTACTTATAAAGAGGTTTATATTAAAGTTAGTTTACTTAGAGGTAAACTTATTACTTAACTATAAAGCTATTAAGATAGTAATAATAATATAATATTAAGTTAAATATAAAGCTTCTATCTAATAGTAGATATACTAGTCTTATATAGAACCTTTCTACTTATAGCTACTATAGTCGACTATATCGCTTATTCTATTATATAATTAGAGTATAAGAAAATCTCTAGATCGCTTAGCTAGCCTAATCGATTCTTCTATTACTATAAGGTCCTAGATAGTAAGCCTAGAGTAATATACTTACTCTATTAGAATATTATCTAGGCTTTACTCTATTATATAAATATATAATTTATAATAATAGAGTACTTAGAAAAGAGTATATTAAATAATAACTACTTAATAGATATAAATAATTTAAAGAATATAAAGAGTTAATTATAAGTAAATAATTAAAATAAATTAAATTAATAGAGTAGTTACTTTTATAGATAATTATAAAATAAAGGTAGATTTCTAGTATTATAGAGTATTCGTTCTCTAGTACTAGTCTACTAGTCTACTAGACTAGTAGATAAGCTATACTATCTAGTAAGTTATATAATAAATAATAAAGAAAAAATCTCTAGATCGCTTAGCTAGTCTAAGTATCTCTATTTACTATAAGAGTTCTAATAGTACTTAATCTATTAGAACGCTATCTAGTCTTTACTTATTATCTAATTAAATATATAATTTATAATATATAGATAGAGTTTCGAGTTCTACTATTTTTAATAATATAGAGGTTCTATAAGTTAGATTTACTTAATTAATATATTACTAAGGATAAATAAGGTCTATATTAAAGAAATTATCTATAGAATAACTTATTTAGTTATAAAGGTCTTATTATTATTAGTAGACTTATAGTAGATAAAAAAAGTAGCGAGATACTAAAGAGCTTATATATAGCTACTAATAATATAGTTTATTACTATTTAAAATAATAAAGTAAATAGACCTAAATAATAGCTATTCTATACTCTAATTATACTCTAAATATACTTAAAATGTCTATATTATCTAGTAATATTACTTACTATAGTAAAAACTAAAATTATTTTATAGAGAAGCGCTTAAGAACTCTAGAACCTTCTAACGAGACTAAACTAACGATTATATAAAAGAAAGCTAAGTATAAGTATATCTAGATACTTACTAAAGCTATAGTTTAGACTATAGTTCTCTTTAATAATACTAAAGTAAAAGAGAAGGATTAGTATACTTACCTAGAGCTCTTTAGATAGTTAGATATATCTTAATAAAATAAGAAATATTTTATTTAAGAAATAAGTACTAATTTATTCTCTATAGCCTACTAATTTAGAAATAAATTAGAGTAAAAGATAATTAATAAGTAGATAGAAGAGATATCTAAAAGGCTTAAGGATTATATTAAAGCTGAAGGTAAGATGACTAGGCATTAAAAGTAGCTTAAAATAGTAAAAAAGTGCTTTCTATAATAGGTTTCATCAGGTGTTATGCACGGACCTCGGTGGGTCCCGCCACTTTTTTTGTCAACCGCGAGGCGGGGTGGGAAAACTCACTAGCCACAGCAGGTAGAGAGCACCGCCACACGGTCCACAAGAGCTAGGTTAGGTTCATTCTCCCGGTGGAGTAGGCTATCGGTTGATGAGTGGCATTTCTATTTCTATTATATCTAGGAAGGAAACAATTGTGCCACATCTACCTACATCACTTCTGCTTCATTATACTTCAGCAATTTCGTAAAAGCGCTAGCTAAGGTTCAGCCGGAATCACAATCGCACCTGCAAAATCCCTCGCGCAATGCCCAACTGACAGCCGCGCTGTGCAAGGCTGAAACGACACAAATGGCGACAGGTACAGTACCTCTCTCCATCTCGCCCCCCCTCTTCTCCTTTTTGTAAACAAAAACACAGCTAATATGCTCTAGTCCGTATCTGTGTCTGCGGTGACGAGGGCGCCGGGAAATCCAGCCTCATCACGTCGCTGGTAAAGGATGTCTTCGTCACCAACAAGATCCAGTCGGTCCTCCCTCAAATCACCATCCCTCCTACCATTGGCACTCCCGAAAATGTCACCACCACCATCGTCGACACCTCTGCCTTGCCCCAAGAACGAAATACATTACGGAAGGAGTTGCGGAAATCGAATGTTATTTTGCTTGTCTACTCGGACCATTACAGCTATGAGCGGGTTGCGCTGTTTTGGATGCCATATTTCCGCTCTCTGGGGGTCAACGTGCCGGTGGTGTTATGCTCCAACAAATCAGATTTGTCTTCCACGGGCAGTATGGCACAGGTGGTGGAGGATGAAATGATGCCTGTTATGGCTGAGTTTAAGGAGATTGATTCTTGTATAAGGACGAGCGCCAGGGAACACCATAATGTTAACGAGGTTTTCTTCCTCTGCCAGAAGGCGGTTACACATCCCATAGCTCCTCTTTTCGATTCCAAGGAAGGAAATCTCAAGCCGGCTGCGGTGGCTGCTCTCAAAAGAATCTTTTATTTATCCGACAAGGACCAAGATGGTCATCTCAACGACCAGGAGATGCACGACTTTCAAGCGAAATGTTTTGAGAAACCGTTGTCAGACGAAGATCTGGATAATATCAAAACATCTATCAGCAAAGCTTTCCCCAGATCCGATATGGACAAGGGAATCGGCCAAAAAGGCTTTATCCATCTCAACAAACTCTTTGCAGAAAAGGGAAGACATGAGACAATATGGATCATACTCCGAAAATACCACTACACAGACAGCCTCTCCCTAAAAGACTCCTTCCTCCACCCCAAATTCGAGATCCCTGAATATTCTTCGGCAGAATTGAGTCCTGCGGGGTACAAATTTTTCGTCGACCGCTTCCTCTTGTTTGATAAAGACAACGACGGAGGACTGACTGATGCTGACCTCCAAGCGCTTTTCGCACCTACACCTGGCCTACCGCAGGTTTGGCTGGAAACATCTTTCCCAGCCTCCACGGTCCGCAATGAAGGAGGTCATGTCACTCTCCAAGGCTGGCTCGCACAATGGTCAATGACCACCTTCGTCTCTCCTACCACCACACTCGCCTACCTAGCTTATCTCGGCTTCGAACCTCCAAGTGCCCGTGAATCAACAACTTCCGCGCTGAAAACCACAAAATCCCGCAAACGCCGTCGACGTCCTGGGAGGGTGGAGAGAAATGTTGTTCTTTGCTACGTACTCGGTGCTCCTGCGAGTGGGAAATCAAGTCTTCTTGATGCTTTCCTCAACCGACCCTTTGATTCTCTATACCACCCCACCATCAAACCTCGCACAGCAGTAAACAGCGTCGAACTGCAAGGCGGAAAACAATGCTACCTCATCCTCGAGGAACTCGGTGAGCTCGAACCCGCTATCCTTGAGAACCGCGCAAAGCTAGATGCGTGCGATTTAATATGCTATACCTATGATTCATCTGACCCCGACTCATTCTCGCACATCGTCTCCTTGCGGAAAAGATATCCTCATCTTGATGAATTACCTGCTATTTACACAGCGCTCAAGGCGGATCAGGATAAAACAACTCAAAGGAGTGAGATGCAGCCGGATCAGTATACGATGGATTTGAGCATGAATGCGCCACTGCATGTTAGTGTTACGTGGCATAGTATTAGTGAGCTTTTTGTGACGCTTGCTGAGGCGGCGACGAATCCAAATTTGGCATTTCCAAAGAGTGAGGAAGAAGCCCCGGATCGGACTGGGGTCTATGTTGCGCTTGGGGCGACGGCCTGCGCAATGGTTGCGGCGCTGATGATATATAAGAGGACTACTAATGCGAGCTGATCTTTTGAGAGACGAGATATGCCGAGAAGAACGCTGGGCCAAGGGGGGCGGCCAGCATAAGTGGCGGGCACCTCTTTCGGGATCTAGGGCTGTGTCGTTGCATATAGTTTATTTATATGAGAGAGTTAATTTAATGATACCCCTCTATCTCTTCTACCTTCAACTAAGCAGGTCTAGGACTTTGATTTGCATTTGTGTAGAATCCTGAGAAATCCCTTTGTCGGTATTTCAACAGCGGTGTTTTTTTTTCTTTTCTTTCTCGGCCTATCTGTCTTGCCTCTCTTCTTCGTTGTCTATTAATAGGGTGGAGAGGTCGGTCGATCTTTTGATTAATACTCTTCATGCCTTTTCATTTTGTCAGTGCGGTGGCTGATTTAATTAGTTTTTAAGTTTAGAGACCTATACTCAAAAATGTCGATTACTTTAGGACTTTGCTCCAAGTAAACTCAATCTCTCCTTCACCTCAAGATTTTCTGATAACCTAGAAAATTATGTGAGTATGGTTAGGAGAATGACGACACGGAGGTTCTCGTTTTTCTCAGCTGTTCTGAGAAATGAATGTAATTACTCTGAAATTATCACCAATTACTTAAAGGAAGTAGGTGTATACAGAGGAATACGCAACTCATTTACCCGAGATCATACTTGGGACTTGTTCCTTTCTCCTGCCTTCGCAATGCCGCTGACCACTACCCATATTACTGCCACCATGTTTTTTTGGGCAGTGTATTAAATGAGTAGAGTAGAGTAGAGTAGTAGCTGCTACTCTACTCTACTCAACACTACTCAAGTACTACTTAAGTAAGAGTTGGGGCCACAGCTCGTGGGCCCCCTAAGCGATATGACCCCCCCCCCACCTTAATTTCCGACACTCCCTTTTCAAAAACCTACTATAATTCAACCTTTCAACCAAAACTCTTCAAATTAAAAATGGCAGCCGAAATCCTCTTACCCTCTTCTATACACGAGCCTGGCCAGAATTGGTCTACACCAAAGCGCGCCAGAGTACGCTAAGCGCGAGCAGATGGAAAATCCTAGAGCGCGATCTTTAAGGAATTAGAGGTACCTAAATCCACCGCGTAGAGGATCTGTAAGGCCAATTCGAGCTGAACCACGCGTAAAGGGAAGTAATATTAAAAGAGATTACTATCTAAGCGACATATACGCTAAATCCTTCGGTTTATATCTTAAAACTATACTACTTGTCGTATGTCTTTTACATAAGTTAAAAACGCTCTTAACCTACCTGCTTCTGCCTGTACTATCTGCTAAGAACTTCGCTACGCTAGCTACCGGCGATGTATTACATGCCCTCGACTCTTTATTAGCCGAATCCAAGTAAAGAAACGTCTTACTTTTGTATATTCACACCGCTGGTGGGGTACATCGGATTAGGCAGCTACCTATAGGTAAAAGGGGGACTAGAGGAAGGTTATATAGTTAGACGAGTATATATTTAAGCTTAGAAAGAGTAGGAGGGTCTAGGTAACACAGTGTGTAGACGAAAAGAGGTGCTCGGATTATATTAGGTCGATATATTACTTAGGGAGAGTATTAGTTATAATTTAGAGTACGATTAGCTAGGATTATAAGTCTCCTCTTATCTTCTTAGAGAAGGAACAAGGCTGTAGAGAGGTAAATTCCTACGGCTATAGAGATTAAGTTCTTAAGCTAGTTATCTTTCTCTTATTTAATAAGCTCGGTATCGACTATATCTTTATAGAGGACGGTTTAAAGGTATATAAGAGATATACTTACTTAGCTAAGCTCTAATATAATATCTACAGCTTTAATTAGCCTCCTTCTTCACCTAATCTAAACGTAATAGAGAAGGTCTAGTAGTAGATAAAAGAAGAGTTAAAAAATTTACCTTTTATACTAACTTCTAAGAAGAGGTTAATTAAGGAGATCTAAAGGCTCTAGGATTTAGTAGATCTATATAACTATAGACGATATACTAAGTAGTTAACTTATAAATTATAAGATGTTATTAGAGTAAAGAGATTAGTAACTAGTTATTAATAATATAAATAAATTTTAAGGTAAAATAATTAAAGTTAGAATTAACGTTTTTCCCGGGTGAGCCGATCACCCGGGTGAGCCGATCACTCGAACACTAAAACGCGACACTCAACTTAAAATCAAAATGCCACCACTCAACCAAGCCCAACCCTCTAATGAAGAGGGTCGCATTCTTTTAGCTGTCCAAGCCTTCAATTCAGGTCATTTAAGAAGTATACGAGCTTGTGTTAAAGCCTACGACGTGCCTTATACAACCCTCTACGACCGAATACACGGAATCCCTTCGCGACGCGATACTCCTTCTAATGCTCAAAGACTCACCTCTAAAGAGGAGCTAGCTATCGTATAATATATTCTCGACCTAGACTCGCGTAGGTTCCTACCTCGGCCAGTAGCTGTTTAAGAAATGGTAGACCTTCTTCTCTCTGAACGCGACGCGCCTCTAGTAGGCAAGAATTAGACTTCTACCTTTATTAAACGTTGTACAGAGATCAAAACGAAATTCGGCCGCAAGTACGATTATAAAAGAGCGTAGTGCGAAGACCCTATGGTTATTAGAGACTGGTTCAGGCTTGTATAAAATATAATTACTAAATATAGGATTGTAGAGGAGGACATATATAACTTCGACGAAGCTAGGTTTCTTATAGGGGTTATTACAACTACTAGAGTTATTATAAGCTCGGAGTCAAGGAATCGTCTAAAGACTTCTTAGCTAGGAAATAGAGAGTGGGTTTCAATTATATAAGGTATAAACTCGTGTGGTTGGGCACTTCCTTCGTTTATCATTTTCAAGGGATAGTACTACCTCTCTGCTTGGTACGAGGACTCAGGACTTCTACAAGACTAGGTAATTACGCTAAGTGAGAATGGATGGACGACAAACGAGATTGGATTTAAGTAGATTCAGTACTTTAACAAGTATATAAAGGGTCGTATAGTTGGGCGATATAGACTCCTTGTTCTTAATGGCCACGAGTTATACATTTTAGTTTAATTTCAGTAATACTGTTAGGATAATAGTATTATTACTCTCTATATACTACTACACTTATCTCATATCCTACAGCCTCTTAATGTTAGCTGTTTTAGCCTATTAAAGGTATTCTATAGCAAGTAGATTGAGAATCTTATTCGGGTTAGAATTCAGTATATTACTAAGCTTGAGTTCCTTCCTATATTCAAAGAGGCATTTAAAGCTATATTTATAGAGTAGAATATTAAGAGTAGATTTCGAGTAACTAGCTTAGTTCTACACAATCCTAAGAACGTTCTTTCTCACCTTAATCTAAGACTTAAGACACTAACTCTACCTCCTATAAACAAGCTAATCTAGACCCCAAAGACGCCACAGAACGTAATAGAGCTTGAATTCTAGACTACATATCTTAAAAACTATATCATATAACACTAAGATAGTTCTCCTACATTAATCAACAAGGCATTTGATCGGCTTACTAAGGGGGCTCAAATTATAGTACATGGAGCTACGCTTATGAGAGCTGAAATCAAGGCGCTACAAGAGGCAAATCAGCTTAAAAAGAGGAGGGAGAGAAAGAAAAAGAGGCGCATTTACTAAGGTGGAAGTCTTATAGTTGAGGAAGGCGAGGAAATTGTTCAAAGTACTTAAACTCAGCAGGAAGAGAGTATAAATAATATATAGCGCCAGCGCTTAGAAGGCAAGCAGCGACGGTGTGGTTTATGTAATCAGGTTGGACATAATGCTCGTACATGCAAGGCACCTTAGGAATCGATTAATATGAGTAGCTAGGGTTTTTTTAATAGTGCTGTTGTAATGTATTCAAAGTTGTAGTATTATCGCGTTTTAGTGATCGGCTCACCCGGGTGATCGGCTCACCCGGGAAAAACGTTATACTTAATTTTTAAGTAATAAGTATTACTTTAGTAGAGTTCGCTTAGAGAGCCTACTAGCTATAGCTCTAACTCTTACTACTTAAGTAGTACGAACCGATTCGAACTAACCTTCGAGAGACCTAGAGCCTAATATAAGTTATTATATAATACGTCTAATCACGTAATACGTCTAATTACAAGGTACTATCTAACTAAAACTAAATTTATTTAATAATAGTACGCTAAAAAAGCTAAACCTACTAGTTATTAGCTAACTATATTTATAGAATAAATATTTTTTCTAGACTATCTATTAGTATATAAGCTCTAGTCGCGCCTCGCTATATAGATAATTACTTTATAAATATTCTTTTATAATTCCGCTTCTACTCTAACTACTATAGCTCTAGAGTTAGATATTATAAACTATATACTAATATATAATAAGTAAAGACTAGGCGGCGTACTAATAGATTAGAATACTATTTATATATAAACTCTTAGTAAAGTACTAGTATAGTATTAGACTATTAGTATAGAGTCTTATTATATTAGTACGAATTATATAATAGAGTTCTTATATAATAGAGTTCTTATATAATCGAGTTCTTATATAATAGAGTTCTTATATAATAGAGTTCTTAGAGGCTATTAGAGTCCTTAATAGTTAGAACTCCCTTTAAGCGAGAGACTCTAATAGAGGTAGTCCTCTTAAGCGAGAGACTCTAGTAGAGAACGAAGGTTCTATATAATACTAGTACGTCTACTATTAGATAGAAGCTTTATACTTAACTTAATATTATATTATTATTACTACCTTAACAGCTTTATAGTTAAGTAATAAGTTTACCTCTAAGTAAACACCTAGTTCGCGATTAAACCTCTTTATAAGAATAAACTCTACTACTTATTAGTTACTACTATTTCGTCTAAATTGTAAAATCCCCGCTCGTCTATTAGTTCGAGCGCGACTAAGTTAGTAACATTTCGATGAAATTGTTTTCGGTGAAATTATAACTCTCTACTATACTTATACTAGTATAACCTTCTACTCTCTTATCTATCTTATAACATAGCTATTAATAGTTATAAAATGCTCTCTTATAATCCTGTCTACTAAGTAGCTATCTATTACGCCTACGCGTCGTACCTCGCGCTAACCTAGGTAAGGTAGAAGAGTATTATAAATTATATATATATATAACTAGTAAAGACTAGGTAGCGTTCTAACAGGTTAAGTACTATTATATACTCTTATAGTATTAAGGGATCGGTTAGAGTAGCTAAGCGATCTAAGGATTTTATTATATAAATAAACACGTGACTTACTTATCGAGTTATATAACTATTAGAGCTTATAGAAGCTTATATTAGAGCTTAGAATCTAAAGGATCTAAAAGATCTAAACGGTTAGTATATAAGAACGAAGGTTCTATATAAGACTAGTATATCTACCTTTAGATAGAAGCTTTATACTTAACTTAATATTATATTATTATTACTATCTTAATAGCTTTATAGTTAAGTAATAAGTTTACCTCTAAGTAAATATCTAGTTAGCGATTATATCTCTTTATAAGAATAAACTCTAATAATACTTAGTTACCTTAGTTAGTTAGTTTAAGAATTATTATACTTTAAGTATCTAAGCTTAGAAGTTAATTAATATAATATTAGCTACTTTATAGTTTCTATATCTATATTATAAATTATATATATACGTGACTAGTAAAGACTAGGCGGCGTTCTAATAGATTAAGTACTATTATATACTCTTATAGTATTAGACAGGTCGCTTAAATTAGCTAAGCGATCTAAGGATTTCACGTAGTTGTAATCACGTGATAGATCTCTAAGGATCTTCTAGAGATCTAAAGAGGTCCTAGAATCTAGAGTAGATCTATAAGTAGAAAGGTTCTATATAAGACTAGTATATCTACTATTAGATAGAAGCTTCGTACTTAACTTAATATTATATTATTATTACTACCTTAATAGCTTTATAGTTAAGTAACGAGTTTACCTCTAAGTAAACAACTAGTCTATAATTAAACCTCTTTATAAGAATAAACTCTAGCGATACTTAGTTACCTTAGTTAGTTAGTTTAAGAATCGTTATACTTTAAGCATCTAAGCTTAGAAGTTCGAGTTATAATACCTCTATAGACTACTTCTATTACTAGCTCTAGTACTAGTATTATTAACGCGCTAACCTAGAGTACGCCTGCCGCGTTCTAGAATATAACGACTCTATACAACGACGATAATAAGAGTATACTAGATATACTAGAGCTATATAGAGTTAAAGCTCTAGAAACTATATAAGTTAAGCTATCTAACACCTACTATAGTAAACGACAAGAGTTAGAGTTATTTCTAATATAAATAGAAATCTACTTTAACTTTAATAAAGACAAGTTTAATAGCGACAGTATAGTATCGTCTATCTTCGCTATCTTCTACCTTCGAGAGACTACTCTTAAATAGATATAACTATATCTAGAGAACTTTTTTATATATAAAGCCTTAGTAGAAAGTATAGCTAATATCTAATTAATATTTAGATCTTAGAATAGAGTTAAAATCGCTATACGCTAAATGTTTAGTAATATCGATATAGTTAAGATAGTAGTATATAAACTACTTAACCTATACTAAACTAGATTAGTAATTAATTATATAAATAAATTCTAACGTTATAGAAATAGAATAGAGTAGGATTCTCTTACTCTTATAGAACTCTTCTACTAAGGACTTAATATTAAACTATATAAAGAAATAGTAAGATAAAATCTCGATTATAAAGACATCGCTACTATAATTAAAGGAGTAATCTACTTAGACAACTGTCTATAGGAATTTAAGAAAACTAATCTCTACCTAGAACTTAAAAAGTATAATAAATAGAACCGACTAGATGTTATAAATCACGTGTATACATGACTAATAAAGACTAGGCGGCGTTCTAACAGGTTAAGTACTATTATATACTCTTATAGTATTAAGGGATCGGTTAGGCTAGCTAAGTAATCTAAGGATTTTATTATAAATAAAACACGTGACTCGCTTACTAAGTCACATGACTATTAGAGCTTATAGGAGCTTGTATTAGAGCTTAGAATCTAAGGATCTAAAAGATTTACCGATTAGTATATAGAGACGAAGGTTCTATATAAGACTAGTACGTCTACTATTAGATAGAAGCTTTATACTTAACTTAATATTATATTATTACTAATACCTTAATAGCTTTATAGTTAAGTGACGAGTTTACCTCTAAGTAAACACCTAGTCCGCGATTAAACCTCGTTATAAGAATAAACTCTAGCGATACTTAGTTACCTTAGTTAGTTAGTTTAAGAATCGTTATACTTTAAGTACCTAAGCTTAGAAGTTTAAATCGTAATATCTCTAAAGGCTACTTCTGTCTCTAGCTCTAGTACTAGTACTATTAACATACTAATCTAGAGTACGCTCGCTATGTTCTAGGATATAACTACTCTAGACGACGATAATAATAAGAGTATACTAGATATACTAGAGCTATATAGAGTTAAAGCTCTAGAAACTATATAAGTTAAGCTATCTAACATCTACTATAGTAAATAATAAGAGTTAGAGTTATTTCTTATATAAATAGAAATCTACTTAAACTTTAATAAAGATAAGTTTAATAGTAATAGTATAGCGTCGCCTATCTTTACTATCTTATAGCTTTAAGAGATCGCTCTTAAGTAGGCCTAACTATACCTAGAGAACTTTTTTATATATAAAGTCTTAGTAGAAAGTATAGCTAATATATAATTAATATTTAGATCTTAGAATAGATTTAAAGTCGCTATATACTAAATGTTTAGTAATATAGAAGTTACTTAACCTATACTAAACTAGATCTATAATTAATTATATAAATAAATTCTAACGTTATAGAAACAGAATAGAGTAGAATTCCCTTACTCTTATAGAACTCTTTTATAGAGGACTTAATATTAAGCTATATGAAAGGGGAATATAAGGTGAGAGTCAGGATAGGATTTAGGATTTAAGGTATGTTTTCTATCCAAAATTAGTTAGAAGCAATGCTACACTCATTTATATTATAGTATAGGCGTTGTAGTAGGAGATATAGTTGATTAAAGGTAGGTGTTACGGTGTAGCACTTCCCGATTTAGCGAGAAGTCTAGGTACTGCCAGTAGGTCACCGCCTACCGAATCGAGGTTATTCGGACAACACAGCTACAATATAGATTACAAGCACCCTTTAAGGGAACTTATAAATATTTATACATATTAGTAACTATATTAAGTCTAATAACTAAATCAAGATAAATTTTTATAGTAAAGTAAAGAGGTAGTAGAGTATATTAGGATTATTATCTTATAGTCTAGGGCTCGCTTAGGTTACTACATTAAAGTTTTTCAGACAAACCTATACTTCCCCTAAACTGTCCCTCGATCATCCTAACCTATAAGCGTATAGCCTACACAATCAAAATACTACGAAAACACAATACCTCCTAAGAATCCTAGCGGCTAGCCTAAGAAATATACAACGAAAGCGAAGGCTAGAGCAGCGGATTTAGAGAAGAGACAGTACCGCCGTCAACAGGCGCGTCTTCTAGTTAGCCTAGCAGATTTCATCGCATTCGAGCCCCCTCACCTAGACGTACCGACCGACACTCCTCCCAGCAGACTTCGAACGAGTTCTAATATTCGAATACCTATAGACAGTAACGTCCAGTCAAGCAAGGTTCCATAAAACCTGCGACCGATTTCCCTACCACTGACTTAATTACCTCCGATTAATAAAGATGCTAAAGTCGCCGCGTAGATTAAGTAGATCTAAATAGACGAACAAGAGGAGAATCTTGAGAGAGACGAATACAAGGCAGAGATTGTAGAAATTCTAATTGGATTATAGTTAGCTAACGCAGCTAAGGAGGCGAGAACTAGTAGGAGATCAGGATCACCAGGAAAGCGACCGATAGAGGGTTTAAATACAGCGGGCGAAGGAGAGGGAGCCCGTAATAAGGAGCTACAGCGTTCTTACTCTTTATAAATTATTTCTATAGATAAGCTAATTATAACATAGGACAACGATAGCATTGCTACGTCAAATACATCTAATAGACTAGCAAGTATTTAAAGATCCCTAGAGAACATAGTACTATTACAGACACCAACTCAGCACAAGTCACCTCCTCTGCTATCATTAAACAGAACTAGCAAAGGAAGCACTAGTAGACAGAGCACTTTATTCCCCGTTCAGAAGAATAACCTTTTGTCATAGATAAAGCCCCTAGTAACAAGATCACCTACAAACAGCATATCTACCCCCCCAGCCATAGAGAGGCCTCCTAGCGATGCTTCGCCTTCACCCTTCCGTCGAATTAGAAGTTTTACACTGTCTTCGCCTACCCAACTAGTGATTTAGACAACACTAGATCCTGCTACCTCTACACCTATCCTAGCATCTACCCCAGTAGTAATAGATTCCCTAGCGCTAATAATTCCCTAACATATAATAGCTTCCCCAGCATCAAGAGCCTCCTCAAACGCGACAGCATCTCTAGCCCCTACTAAGCGAACTGCCTTCAAGCTAGCCAAGCAGCTTCAGAATTTTCAAGGGTGTATACACGAGCAGCACCGCGAGGCAGACTAATTGTATCAAGAGCACCATCGACGTCTAGATGTTCATTCTAAGTGCTTGTCTCTTTAACAGATTAGTAATATCCTACGTGGAAATTACTAAGATACACCCCTTCTAGATGTCCTTAGTAATACTAAGTTAATAAAGCTAATAGACTTCAGCGGCCTAGACTGCTAAGCAGCCTTTAAAGGCACTAGTATATTAGCTGCCCCCGAAGACGTCGGAACCTGTGATGAAAAGCTGCCTATAAATCTATACTTGTCGTAACATTATACTACTAGTAGAAAGAACTGTTATACTAAGGTATTATTTAATATTAATAGCACCTACTACTTCTCTACTAGTCTAGTTATTACCTATTAGGGAATTAATTAGTTTTCTAAAGTATATCTCTTTCTTAACCTTAGTATAGATATTTACTTTAGCTTAAAAGTCTCTTTATATAATAAGTGCGAGGTATTAACTTAGAAATTTGCCTCTCTTTATAAGATCCTCTATTACTACTTTAGCTCTATAATTAGTATAGAGAGTCTCCTTATCTTTGTCTTCTTCCCTATACTCTATATTAAGAGCGACTATAAGTATTTAATATACCTTAGTAAGTAGGACTAAGAGCTATAGTATAATAAGATCCTAAGTTCTACTATCTATAAGACTATCCGATCCTCTAATATTCTATAACATTACTCAGCTACTGCTTGCATCGCTAATATAGATTTAACTACGTTATCTATAGAGAGCCTTACTTAGAAATACTCTTCGTAAGAATAGCTTCTAAAGTACACTTTATAACCTTAGTACCTCGACACTCTTTAGAGCTTTATACTTAAGACTATCGCTAAGAACCCTAGCTATTATCGATTTCAAGGAGCTACTCTCTTTATATATATAAAAAACACTAAACTAGAATCTATAGATGTGACTAGTAACCTAACTATAGCTTATAGAGGCTAGGAATATTCCTAGTCTTAGGTAGCTAACCTATAGTTCTATAATAAAGATTATATATTTATTAATCTTATAAAGTAGACTACTTTAGAAGATAGTACTCTACTATACGACTATATCCTAGAAAATCATAAGGCAGAGGTGTTCTTATAGAGGAAGTATTACTTAGATATATATATAGAGACGTAGACTGTTCTTAATACTAATAGAAGTATAGCTAAGGGAAAACCTAAATATATAATATATCTCTAGGTAATAATATAGAACATAATAGGCCAGACCTTCTTTATAGCGCTATAGAAGAAAGAGAGCTAAGATAGATTAATATACTCTTAGTTCTATACCTTAATTAAGACTCTATTTAATATATTAAAAGTATATATCTTTAATAATAAGTCCCTTGAGAATTTAGCCTTAGACTCTAGATATATCTAGTTACTCTAGTAGAAGAGTAGAGGTATTACCTTTTTAAAAGGCGTCTACGAGTTTAGCTATCTCTATAGTAAGAAACGCGCTTATACTAACCTAGTTAATAACTAATAGAGGTTGTATAGTATCTAAGAAGAACACTATATCTCTCTAACAATAATAGAGGAGATCGCTTAGTAGTAGCGCTAATAGAATCTATATAATAATAAGATTAATACTACTCTATCTATACTCCCTTATTATATCGTCTCTATAAAAGAGCTTCTTAGCTTTCTCTATACCTAGATTAACAAATACTATTTCCTCTTTAAGTACGTTCTTATATATACTACTATAATATATTTACTACTAGAAATAATTATTATAGTAACTATGTTAAGAGCGCTCTAGTTTTACTATAGTAGTAACCTAATCTAGCGTAAATCGCTTCTATATAAGGATCGCTAGAAGAGTCTCTAGAATAAGAAGCCGGTTGTAAAAGAAGGTCTAGGGATATAGAAGACTATAGAACGATATAGACTTAGCTAGTTCTTACCTAAGATTAATTAGGCGACATAGTAGTTTATACTACTATATAGAGAGAACATCCTAGTAGAGAATATACTAATATATAAGGAGTATAGACAATAGTAGCAAGTAGTTAAAGACCTCTAGGACGTCTATATTTAGTTTAATTAGGCTAAGTCTTAGTATAATTAGTATAATATATACTATAGTATAGCTCTTCTAGGTAAGTAGCTTAAATATCTCTACGCTTTAAACCTTAAACAGTTTAATACAGATATATAGAAGGCTATACTTAAATTCTATAAGCGATCTCCTAAATTAACGTTCGACGTAATTAAGTAGAAGAGAGATATCTAGTTTTATTAGAGCTATATAAAGTAGATGTTTTCTATTAATAGGATTATTAGTCTACCTTATTTTATAACTAGGAACAAAATATAGTTTAAGAGAGTAACTAATCTTCTCGACTTCTTGTTTCTCTAGAAAGATAGTAAGGAACGCTATAGCTAGAGTAATAAGCTATACTAAGCCATCCTATAGAAGAGCTTCGAGTTAGTTAAGCGATGTCTAGGATATAGACGTGTAGATAAGTAGTTAGATAAGTTCTTTTACCTTATTTATCTAACGTATTAGGTTCTCTCGTATCTATTATATTCTACCTTTATTATATTAACGAAGACTAACTGTAATCAAGGTCTAAAGAGATAGATAATATAGTTTTTAGCTATATATACTGATCCTAAGAAAGTAGAGCTTTCTTTCCGTTCCTATTCTATTATACTCTATAGTATTCTATAGAATACACGTCGGTAGACATTTAGCGACGGTCGGTATTAGAATATATAGGATACCTTCTAACTTATTAGTATATATAGCGCTTAAGGACTTAAGATACACAGATAAGAAAAGACTAAAGAGTTTTAGATAGCTAGGAAAAGGAGTATTAGATTAAAAGAGTTTATCTCTATATAGGAGCGGACATAGCTACTAAGGCTAAAGATATTAGAGTAGACTAAGAACAAGAGCTTAGATAAACTAGAGGACCTGATAGATAGGTTTAGCCGTAAGTACGCTAATGATAGTATTTAAGATAATAGTTTAGATATTAGTAGTAATAACTCTAGGCTAGAGGTTAGAGTTAACAAGTATAATAGCTATTAGTCTTAATCGTCTAAAACTTCCAGGGCTATTATAGCTACTTTTGTCTAGAAATCTAATAATAGAAGACATCGAGGTAGTAAGTAGGATAAAAGCTTTATAGCTATAATAGTTAGTAGTAGTAGCGTTTTTATACCGTCAGGTAGCGAAAGGTAGGCGTTAAGAACTAATTATTATAGAACTAGAGTAGAGTTATAGAATATACTTTATTCTTAGGTTTAATATAATATTAGAATATCTACTATAGTATAAACAAGAGTAAAGTTAATAAGATTATAGAGAGAGTAGTTTAGTCTTCTACTAGCTTTTATCGCTTAACTTAGGCTAAGTAAGCTTAATTTATATTATATACCTAGCTAATATTAACTCTCGAGTTAATATATCCTTAGTATTAGATACTTTAGCTATATAAATTAGTACTAAGGTACTTTGTCGTTCGGTATTAGAGCCTAATACTATTAGTATAGTTACGTGAGAGTAGGTTATATACGCGAACTATTAGAACTAATTATTCTATAGTAATAGTAGAACTAATTATTATAAGGTAATTATAAATATATTAGAGGATTTATAATCTATCTATTTAATAAGCCTCTTCTAAATAGATATATATATACAGCTCTATAATAGCTAGAAATAAATAATATAATCTACTTCTCTTATCTATATAATTACCTAATCTATTACTATAATCACTCTACTTAATTACCTTATTTCCTAACAGGTTATAAGCTCGGCAAGCTCTATATCTACTATAATGTCGCTTCTAAGACCGAGTTCATTACTATTAAGGAGAGTAATATCGCTCTTCTTAATAGAGATAACTATAGAGTATAGAGTACTAACATCTAAGGCAAGCTCGCTAGCGCATCTGCCTAGAGTATTATAGATAGAAGTAAACTAGAGCCTATAGTAGCTGCCGATCGTAGGTTATAGTAAGAAAGAAAACACTCTATAATAAGGATACTTATAGCTTTAATTCTAGTTAATTAATTCTAGAGTGATATTAAGGAAGCTACTCTATAGTAAGATCCTACTACTATTTAGAACGCGATGAAGAAGTATAATTAAGCTAGAGATAAGATGTTCTCTAATACTATATAGAGCTACTTTTATAAGCTTAAATAGAACTCTATAAAGAAGACTATATAAGCCTTTATTATAATACTCCGTTAGTACTAGCTTTAACTAAAGAACTCCCTTATACTAATTACCGATAATACTCTCCTTATAGCTCTCCTTAAAACCTAAGCCTTTATAAATACGAAGCTTAACTATAAGTAAAACGAATATAATCTCGAACGAACAATTACTATATTATAGTAAACCTCTCTTTCGTAGAACCGATCTACCTAGCCTTTAGAGTATTATAAGTAGAGGAATTATAAAAGAGAATCGCTCTAACTAATACTCTATTAACTATAAGAATTCTAAACTAAGGAGAGAAGAAGGTTAAGGTTAAGCCTTAACTATATATTATAGATAAGTAGCCTGTATACCTACTAGCTATAAATTACGTCTAAGGCTATAAATTACCTTCTAGCTATAAATTATATAAATTCGATAGGTTTCCGCTCTAGGCCTTTAGGCTCGCTTAGGCTAAGAAAGTAAGGTAAGTTATAGTCTATAATAATAAATATAAGGATAGAGACTAGTCTAAACTAGGCTACTCTTATATAATATAAATATTATATTCTAAATCTATTAATAAATAAACTAATTATATCTAGATATTATATTTATATATAGATATCTTATCTAACCTAATCTAGTAACTAAATTAGAGTTAGATATAAAATTTATATATAAAAACTATATCTAACGTGGTTTACCACCGAGTGGATCATATCACCGAGTAGATCACTTTTCCCCACCCCACCACCTTTAAGATAGAATTAACAACTATAACGTATAGTATTAATTAATCTAAATCAGAATCTGATGAACTAGAAGTATTTATAGCTACCTGACAAGTGCGCGCATTATGACCAGACTTCCTGCAAGTGCTACATTGTCTTCTAGACGGCTGCCTCTCCTTTTGAAAACCCCCCTTAGAGCGCTTATCGTGTTGAACCTGCTCCTCTGTGTCCTTCTGAGCTAGTAAGTCCTGCGCATCCTCTATAGTAAGTGTACCCCCTTGACGGACCTGAGTCTTTTTTGCCCTCTGGCGTTTACTAAGTGCTTCATTTGCCTTACGAAGGGTACGGACTTCAGTAGATAATAAAGTCATCTCATGAGCTAATAGCTCTGTACCCTTAGCTAGTGTAGCGACTGTCTGGAAAATAGGTGTTAGCGAGCTTCCTTGATGACGTGTAATACGGTTTTTGACTAAAGTTGTCTGCGAAAGGGCATTGGTTGGGTTTTGGGGGGTCTGCGAGACCCAGAGGTTGTCATCTGTAGAGGGGTCTACGAGGGGGGTTGGAGTCTGTAGCCTTATATCAAGCTTTGAAAGAA
Source organism: Hymenoscyphus scutula (assembly GCA_001399465.1). Lineage (NCBI taxonomy): Eukaryota > Fungi > Ascomycota > Leotiomycetes > Helotiales > Helotiaceae > Hymenoscyphus > Hymenoscyphus scutula. Next base: position 25,038 of record LKTO01000573.1, read on the forward strand.
CTGTATCTGGATTAAAAGGTACTAAACTAGCTCCGCGGAATCCAGCTTGACCATTCTGGGGTGTAATAGAGGCTTGATATCTAGCTTTAAAGGCGAGGAAGAACTCAACCTTCGTAATATGGTTAATATGAGCTTTGATAAACGTCTTAATCTAGAAACTATACTCCTGTTTTAGTATACTAAAACACCTAACATCGAGTGGCTGGGTTAAATGAGAAGAGTGAGGAGGTAGATAAAGAGTAATAATGTTGTGTGCTGTACAATACTCTTGAAATTCGGCGGATTTATGACTCTTATGCCTATTAAGGACAAGTATCTGATATGGCCCCTTTGCGCGAGTAGAAGTATGTTTATCGAAGTGCTTTAGCTATTCTAGACCTGTCTTATTGTTTGTCTATCCGTTACTTGTAGGTTTAATAACCTAGTTGTGTGGGAGGCTGCCCTTAGTGTACTAATTTGAGAGGTGATTCTTTCCTTGGACTACTAGAAACGGAGGGACACTCTAACCCTTACTATTGATATAAATAATCGCTGTTGCCCATTCCCGATTACCTGGCTGAACTGTCTTGCCTCTGCTACGTCGATCTGCGCGTGTTATAACTATTGATGAGGAGATTACCTCTATTATAAAGCCGGTCTTGTCGAAGTTATAGAAATCGGAGTCAACGATACTATATTTAGCCTGTATATTCTTAACTAGTCGAAACTACGTGCTAATTAGCTCTGGATCTTCGTATAAGGCTCTCTGAAAGTTATAGACGTGATTAAAACGTGTCTTTAACTCTGGTTGTTGTTTAATAAATTGATATGCCTAGTTCTTCCTAACGTGTCGTGCCCCTTGAGATTTAAGTAGGAGATTTGCTATATCTTTTACACTAGCTAGACGGGGTGTAAAGCCTTGTAAATCTAGATCAAGTATATATTGAAGAATCGACTCCTTCTCTAGGTCTGTTAACTTATGACAATTGGCTTTAGAATCGGGGCGGTAGGTTCGGCCAGCCATTCTATTAGAGAGGCTTGTATATGGTACTTTGTAGATCTTTGCTGTAGAGCGTTTGCTAAGCTTTTTAGATGTCTGAATAGCCTTGATTGCTAGAATGATTCTCGCTTCTTGGGTTTGAATTTCTATGGTGAATGGTTGAGAAAACGCGTGTTAAAGTTTTAAGGTGGTGTGGTGGGGAAAAGTGATCTACTCGGTGATATGATCTACTCGGTGGTAAACCACGTTAGCTGAATTTTCCTTAGAAGGCTTATCTATTAAAATTCGATTTTCTAAGATTAAATAGAGTAAATAGGTTCTATAGTATACTAGTAATACTCTTATACTCTATATAAGAGAATAAAGTTTAATTCTTTATAGAGCTTATAGAAATTTCTAAATTTAAAGACTTTAGTCTTAAATATAGAAATTTCTTTTATTAAGGTTTCTTTATATTTTGTTTTATTTTTTTTATTTTTATTTTTATTTTTTTTAGAAGACTTTAATAAATATATCTAGATAAGACATGTCTTAGTAAGGCATATCTAGGCGAGACACGTCTAGGTAAGACGTGTCTAGCTAGAAGAGAAGAGAGCGAGATATGTCTAGATAAGATATATCTAGCTAGAAGAGAAGAGAGTAAGACATGTCTAGGCAAGACATAACTAGCTAGAAGAGAAGAGAGCTACTAGTAGCTAAAGGTAAAGGGTAAGACGCGTCTAGGCAGAGTAAGACGCGTCTAGGTATAGTAAGACACGTCTAGGTAGAGCGAGACACGTCTAGCTACTATAGAAGGTAGTTATAAAGCTATATAATAAAATAAGAAGAGCTCTACCCCTCCCTTCTTTTAGTACCCCCTATACTATAGTAGTAGATCTAGGTCTGCCTTATACTATTATACAGCTCAGTCATCGTCTTAGAGGACCTCCTCTAGTACTACCGTTCCTAGCCAGATCTCCTCCTCTAGCGCCTTCTTTATAGCTACCGTTCTCTCCGCCTTATACTTCTCTACTATATCTACCCCTGCCCTCGTTAGCCCGCTCTACACCTCTAGCCTTCTATCCGCTGATTTATATATCATCTTACCCTTACTAGGCTTATTAAATTCATGTAAGTACTTAGTCGAAGATTGTGTTTCTAGTATTATCTAGTATAGAAGTATATTAGCTATATAGCTCGAAACGAAAGCCTATAAAGAAGAGAGAAATAGATAGAGTAGAAAGAGAGGATTAGAGAAGAGGTAGCCTAGACAGGCCTTAACTTACGATTATTATTATTATAATGTTTTAAGAGGAAGAAGAGAAGGAGAGAAGGTTAGAGAGAGGCTAGGTATTTCTAGACCCGGCCCTTAGCTCTAGCTAGCTCTAAAGTAAATAATAGAATTAAAGGTAAATAATAGGATTAAAGGTAAATAATAGAATTAAAGGTAAATAATAGAGTTAAAGGTGAATAATAGAATTAAGAGGAATAGTAGTATCTAAAGAGGAATAATAGGATTAAAGAGAAATAATAATAGCTACTTATTAGAAGAGCCTAAGACGAATACTAAAGAGACTTAGAGTATACTACTTATTAGAAGGACCTAAGATAAATACTAAAGAGACTTAGAGTAAGTTACTTATTAAGAGGACCTAAGAATAATATAGTTATATAATAAAATAGAAATTTAAAAGGAATAAATAAAGTAAGTATATTTTATAATATAAATAGTTAACTAGATAAAATAAATACTAAAAATTTAATAAAGAATTAAAATAATATATAATCGTTAGTACTCTATATATCTACAATTTTCCTTTCTTTTCTTATTAAATTATTCTATCTATTATAGATACTTATAAGACTTCTTTTTTTCTATTAGCTACTAAGTAGTACTTAAAGGTATATATATATAGCTTACCTTCTAAAGATATATTAACGCTTCTCTTCCTCTTTATAGTAAAAAAAGATAAGAGTACTATTAGAGATATAATTAGCTAAAGGTATAAAGAAGAGAAAGTAATAGATTCTATATTACCCTTAATCTTTCTCTTCTTATCTTATCTTTATCTAGGTAGTAGCTAAGATAGAGGAGTAGGATTACCTACTCTAGAATTACCTACTCTAGGATTACCTACTCTAGGATTACCTACTCTAGGATTACCTACTCTAGGATTACCTACTCTAGAATTATCTACTCTAGGATTACTTATATATGTAGGTAATAAACCTCTAGCGGAGAGTAAAGTAGAGTTCTATAGCTATATAACTCTTATAGCTCTAAGTGAGAAGAGTATTAATAGACTAAAGATTAGCTACTATAAGACCTCGATAGTAGTCCTCTAGGTAAACTATATCTCTTCTTAGGTATTTAATAGTAGTCTAATACTAGAAAGCGTAACTATAGTAGTATAGGCTATATTAAAAGTAACTACTGTCGCTAGCTAGAGACATCTCTAGACAGTAACTAAAGGTCGGATGTTATATATCCTAGTACTCTCTACTCGTCTCGACTTAGAAAGGCTAGGTCCTAGCTAGGTAGCTATTCTAAAAAGAGATAATCCTATAACTCTAATAGTAAATAGTAGTATAGCGACTATTAAAAGGTAAGGGAAGTACTAGTACTAGAGGTCTAGTGTAAATTAGGCTAAGGTTTAGCTAGTAAATCCCTTAGTAACAAGATCCTCTAGAGTTTAACCTATAGTTAATAGATAGATTTAAGTTAGCGTTAGCGTAGCTATAGAGCTTACGTAGATTACTTCTGCTAAAGAGAGTTAGTAGGCGAAATAAAAAGATATAAGATATATAGAGACCTACTAAAGTACTCTACTCGTATCTAAGTACTATTATAAAGTAAATCATCTATCTAAATAAGAGAGATGTTAGAGATCCTAGGTAAGGTTAATATACACCTAGCTAGTACTAGCGCTATACGATCGAGATTAGTCTAAGGGCTAGATAGAGTAAGAAGAAGGAGGTGCCTCTACTATAAATAAGTAAAATAGAGATAGCAAGAGTATAGAGAGTAGCCTAAGCCTTGAAATTCTCTAGATTATTAATCTTAGTCTAGAAGTAAAGTAGAGAAGAGTAAAGAGTAGGACTTATACGTAATAGATAGAGCGCGCCTGTTATTCTATAATATAAATTAAAGAGAATAAAATTAGGTTATAATAAAGTAGATAAGTTAAAAGAAGAATAAAAGAAGATAAAGGAGAAGGATAAGGTTAGGTTTAAGAGTAGTAAGAGTAACGTAAAGGCGCCTTAAGTAGAACTAGAGCCTATACTCTCTCTCTTATATTAACTCTCTAATATTTAATATCTATATTCTAATATAGATCTATAGCGCTTAGATTATACTCTTCTTCGTACTCGCCGACTATTATTTATAGCTTAGTCGTAGCCCTCTTTAATAAAACCTCTCTATAGTAGCTATATATTCTATATAGAGCTATAAATAGAGGTAACTATATTAAGAACGTTATAAAGTATTAACGTTAGCGACTTATCTATTAGTATTATATACTATAAGCGTTTATAGTAACAGCTAGCTTAGCGTCGAGGGATATTACTAGTATGTTATTAGTATTAGTATTAGTACCTATAATAGATATATAGTTCGTATTAGTGTTAGTACCTATACTTAGATAGGCACGTAGTTCGTATTAGTATTAGTAACTAGATAGGTACGTGGTTTATATCGGTGTTAGTACCTACCTACTAGACATATTAGTTGGTAGCGCTAGTAGGAACGGCCAGCTTAGTTATAAATGACTTTATTACTAGTAGGAATAGCTCCTTAGTAAACGTTAGCTACGCTGTTAGGGTTAGTACCTACTAGGCATATTAGTAGCGCTAGTAGGGACGGCTAGCTTAGTTACTAATAAATAGCTGCTCCTTAGTAAACGTCAGCCACGCTGTTAGAGCTAGTACCCGCCAGGTATATTAGTAGCGCTAGTAGGAACGGCTAGCCTGGTTACAAATGACTTTGTCACTAGTAGGAATAGCTGCTCCTTAGTAAACGTCAGCCACGCTGTTAGAGCTGTTACTCACCAGGCATGTTAGTAGCGCTGGTCAGGACAGCCAGCTTGGTTACAAGTGACTTTATTACTAGTGGGGATATAGAAGCTTTATAATAAAGTACTATAGACGAAGATATATAATAGTAGTTCAAAGTTAACATACTATTAATAATAGTCATTCTAGACTCTACGCCTTATTACTATAGGAGTAATAAAGCTTTACCTAGCCTCCTTTATAGCTCTTACTCTAGTATATAATTACCTCTCTTCTAGAGAGTATTAGATAGTACCGACACTTATATCTTCTCTTACGTCTATTATCGTATATCTCGTAATTAATTATATACTTCTTCTCGCTGTTATAAACTCTATATTTTTTATATAAATAGCTAGTATCTCTATAATCCTTATATACGATAGTAGCTAGGCTAGACTTTAGACGCTTATAAAGATATAACATTCTATCTATATATATATTAGTTAAACCTCTATAAATAGCCTCTATATATACTAATTTAGCTAATAGCTAGAATAACTCTTATAAACTTTATATTCTATAGAAAGAAAGAGTCTAATATATAGTAGTATAGTATATATAGAAGTAGGAAAAGAGATAAGACAAGGTTATATAGATAATAGTAAAG
>LKTO01000574.1:0-30552 GCA_001399465.1 Hymenoscyphus scutula
TAGCGCTAACCTTATTCTAGCTATATAGTTAAGGCTATAATCCTTTATAGTTATATTAGCTAAAAGTTATTATTTAGACTTTCTAGTTAATATCTAGATTATATTCTCTAATCTATAGTATACTAAGTATTATATCTTAGCTTCTAATCGCTATAATATTAAATTATATATCTAAGTAGTATTCTTCGATAGTAATTTATATTAGAATAGTTTACTAATTAATAACTCTATTTTAATATACTACGTTCGTTCTATTAACTATATCTAGTATTACGAACTATATACTAATATATAATAAGTAAAGACTAGATAGCGTTCTAATAGGTTAGAATACTATTTATATATAAACCCTTAGTAAAGTACTAGTATAGTATTAAGCTATTAGTATAGAAGCTTATTATATTAGTACGAATTATATAATAGAGTCCTTATATAATAGAGTCCTTAGAGACTATTAGAGTCCTTAATATTTAGAACTCTCTTTAAGCGAGGGACTCTAATAGAGGTAGTCCTCTTAAGCGAGAGACTCTAGTAGAGAACGAAGGTTCTATATAAGACTAGTACGTCTACTATTAGATAGAAGCTTTATACTTAACTTAATATTATATTATTATTACTACCTTAACAGCTTTATAGTTAAGTAACGAGTTTACCTCTAAGTAAACACCTAGACCTTGATTATGCCTCTTTATAAGACTAAACTCTAGTAATACTTAGTACCTTAGTTAGTTAGTTTAAGAATCGTCACACTTTAAGTACCCGAGCTTAGAAGTTAATTAACACGATGTCAGCTACTTTATTGAACCCACGTACTCTAGTAGTAACCCTACCTACACTAACAGCGGCGCTAACTATTACTACTTAAGAGGAAGTTAAAATTCCTCTACTAAAACCATTCAATAGATCGCCTAAGAAACTCACAGAGTTCCTTATAAAGACATCTATATACCTCTCCTTCTATACTAGTTAGTTCATCTATAAGACAGACTAAGTTATCTAGATCACTATATAACTAGAAGGAGTAGCCTATAACTAGATAGAACCTTACCTAGAAGATTTCTAGGCTAATAGAACAGTCGATAGAAAAGTCTCTACCGCTATAATAGACTAGACAAAGGACTTATTTAGAAATATTAAGAGATTTAAGTTAGAAATAAACTAAGTATTTAAGGATGTAGATATAAAGAAGAAAGTAGTTCGCGCGCTATATACCTTAAAGTAATAGAGATCTATAGCTAAATATATATTATAGTTTTAATAATACTCTATATATATAAGATAAAACGATAAAGCTCTAAGAGAGTAGTTCTACTAAGGACTTAAGGATAGTATAAAGGATAAGCTAGCTAGAGATAATTTCTCTAACACGTTAAATCTATTAACTAATAAAGCTATTAAAATTAATAATTATAATTATAAACGAATACTAGAAAAAAAGAGTAGCTATAGATATTAAGCCTTAAAGGATAGCTAACGAAGGGATTATAGAGATCCTATACAACTCGACGCTACTATATAAAAGCCTTTCTAGCTAAAGTAATAACATAGTAGAAGGCTAGAGCTCTTCTAGAAGAAACAAAACTAACGACGTAAGTAGAACCTCTACTTTTCATGTGGCCTGACCGGCTATAGAGTAAGTAACTATTATAAGAAGGCTGATTTATTAGAAAAGTATTAAGCGTTTACTATAACTAGGAAGGAAATAGTATTACTTAAGAGATTTAACCTATCTAATAAAGAGCTAGAAGCTCGTAGGTATAGAACATAAGTAGAGGATAAGGAGAACTCTATTCTAGAATAATACTATAAGGAACGTTCTAAATTAGAATATAATCTACCTCTATAATATAAAGTAGAGATAGTAGAGTTATTATTAGTCTTATCGCTAGAATTAATAAACTTGTCTAGTTAAGGAAATAACTAGGATAATAACCCTTAAGTAGAAGAAACGTAGGTATTTATAAGAAGCTTTAACTATAGTAACTAATAGATAGACCTTAATAGAAATAAGTTAGACTTTTAGACCTCTTATATAACTAGAGGACAGGCCCTAGAAGCGCTAGAACAATTTCAAGTTTAGAATAACCTTCTAATAAGTATTATCTTTAGAAATCTTAAAAGTAACCTAGATACTATAGAAGGAAAACCGAACGTATAGACTGTCGAGGACGTCTTTAAGTCTATACTTAAGTTATAGAGGGAAAGGGATTAACCTTTTACCTAACTATAAGTAGAAGAACGCTAGGCTCTAGAAGTTATATTAGAAGACGTAATTATATAGTAGTATTACTATCTAAAACCTACCTTAGACTAGGAATTAGAGAAATAGTTTACTAGTAACAAATCTAACTATAGCTAAATAATAGAGTAGTAAATAGTCTATAGAATAGTAGAGAGTAACTTCTAGTAAGTAATACTCTACCTCTAGAGGGATGACCCTTAAAGAAGAGAAATTAGTAGAAGAGAGTATAGTTTCGTAGTCTATCTAAATAGACGAGAAATCTATACTACGTTAGAAGAATACTAGTTTACATTAACTATAAAAATCAGAGGATAGGAACTCTAAGTTATAATTAACTTAGAAGCGACAGGTAACTTCCTCTCTCTATTAGTACTTAAAAGGCTAAACATTCCTGTTAAGAAGACAGGACTATACCGCCTAGGCATAGTTAATAGAATAGATATAGTATATTAATATAGAGTTATTAATTAGTAAACTATCTCAATGTAAGTTACTATCGAAGGACACCGCTTAGATATATAATTTAACATTATAGTAATTAGTAGCTATAATATAATACTTAGTATACTATAGATTAGTAAACATAATCCAGATATTGACTAGAAAGCCTAAATAATAACTTTTAGCCGATATAACTGCGAAGGATCGTAGCCTTGACTATATAGCTAGAACAAGGTTAGCGCTACCTCTTCTAAGGCGCTAGGACACCTTGCTAAGAGTTCTCTACAGGTTAGTAAGAAAGCTAATAACATTATACCTGTGTAGTATAGAGAATTCGTAGAATTGTTTAAGAACCCGGAGGACTTACAAGCCCTGCTAGAACATCGTCTATAGGATTATAAGATTAAATTAAAAGAGGGTTATAACCTTAAGAAACAGAAAATGTAGCCTTATAGTTAGATCAAGCTATAACACTTTAAGAGCTATATTGTCGAGGGTTTAAAGAAAGGTTATATTTAGAGATCTAAATCACCTATTCTATTAAACATATTAGTTATTAGTAAAAAGAACGACCTAACAGGTCAAGTCTATATTAACTACTAAGATATAAACAACATAACAATTAAGGACGCTTACCTACTACTAGAAGAACAATATCTACTAGACAGAATTAGCTCTACTAAGATATTTACAAAACTCGACTAACAGAACACTTATGCCTTGATTAGAATTAAGGCAGGCGATAAATGGAAAACCGCTTTCGGATTACCCTTAGGACTCTACAAGTATATAGTAATACTATTTAGATTAGCCACCGCGCTAGCAACCTGCCAGAGGCAGAACAACAATATTCTAGAAGGTCTTCTAGAAGTAACAGTTATTTATTATCTAGATGACATTCTAATCTACTTAGACAAAGTAGAGGAACACGAGGGTTATATATATAAGGTTATAAAAAGACTTACTATAGTGAACTCTCGTCTCAAGTTATTAAAATATAAGTTCAGAGTAACTCGTACTAAGTTCCTAGGCTAGATAATATCTCTAGGACGAATAGAAATCAACCTAGACAAAATAAGAGACGTTATTAACTAAGAATCACTAAAAAACGTTAAAGACATTTAACGCTTCTAGGGATTCGCTAACTTCTGCCGTTAGTTTATAGTAGACTACGCTAGAATATTAAAACTAATAACGAACCTTATATGTAAAGGAGTACCTTTTATATAGGACGAGATCGTAGAGACAGCCTTTTAGACAATTAAGAAACGCTTTACTAAGGAACTAATTCTACACAGCTATAATCTAGAAAAACTAAGTACTATAGAAACAGACTCATCAGGTATAGTAATAGGTGCTATATACCTATAACTAGACGAAAACAGAAAATTGATGCCTGTAGCCTACTACTCTAGAACGCTAGACCTAGTATAGTAGAACTATACTATATTTAATAAGGAACTACTTACTATAGTCTTTACTTTAGAACATTAGAAAATCTACCTCTAAGGAACAAAGCATTAGGTGACAGTCCTTATAGACTACGCTAACCTTCGAACCTTTACTACTACTAAGGAACTCACGAGTAAGCGCCTTACTAGATAGTTAGAAACTCTATCGTACTACAACATCGTCATCCGACACGTTACAGGAACGATAAACCTAAGAGCAGACACTCTTAGTCGTAAACTAGGCTATAAAGAAGCTAGAGAATATATAAGGCTAGTAATATTAAAAGAGCTATCTAATAGAGATTTAGCTTCGACAGTTTATTAAATTACAGCTATATAGATAGTAGATCTATAGCTAGACGTAATCTAGAACATATATAAAGGAAAGAACTAGTACTATAATAGGAAATTATAGGTTCTAAAAGAATATATAAAGTAGTTTATTAGCGAGTACTATTTAGTACTCGCTTATAGATATTAAGGAATAAGAAGAACTACTTAGTAGATTAAATAACACTACTTTATAGACTATCTACTAGCGATTATTAAGAATGTAATAAAGAAGTATAATATCTATATCTAGAATAAGGCTTTACGCTAGCTACTATATAGATAGATAAGTACTACTTCTATTCCTTAGACATCTTAGGAATTAGTCTCTTAGGATTTTATTATTAAGCTACTAAAATCTAGAGACCTAATAATAGAAGTTAAATATAACTTAATCCTAGTTATTATAGAAAGACTTACTAAATATATAATACTAATACCGTATATAGAGTCTAGTATAGTAGAACATCTAGCATTTATATACTTGAGAGATGTAATCTTAAGATATAGAATATTAATAGAGATACTCTTAGATAGAGATAAGCTCTTTACCTCGAAATTCTAGACTACTCTTATAGAGCGATTAGATATAAAAAGAAAGCTTTCGACAGCTTTCTACCTCTAGACTAATAGAGGGAATAAATATATAAATTAAGTAGTTAAAACATACCTCTATTACTATATAAACTACTAGTAGAACAACTAGGTAGAACTATTACTATTAGCTTAGTTTATATATAATAGCTTAACTATAGAAATAACACTTATATTACTATTCTATACTAACTTTAGATATAAATTACTAGTATATAATAGACTAATGAAAACAACGAGTAATAATTAGTTAGCTTAAGTATTAGCTTTAAAGATTAAAAGCCTATATAGAGAACTTATAGAGAACTTATAGTTTATAGTAGAACGTAACATGTACTACTATAATAAACGACGTAGTTAGAAGCTAATACTAAAAGAGAGAGATAAAGTCTACTTATAGTAAAAAAACATTAATATAAAGAGACTAAGTAGAAAACTAGATTATATATATATTAGACTATTTAAAATCAAGTAAGTAAAAGAACCTTTGAATTATAAACTAGCTCTACTAAAAATAATAAACATCTTCCTAGTATTCTATATCTTACTTCTTAAACTAGCTTTACTAAGAGTACTACTAGCTCTACTTATAGAGATCTAGCTAGTTAACCTAAATGCTAAGTATAAGGTTAAGAAGATTCTTAACTATAAACTTATTAGAGGTAAGATTAAGTATTTAATTAAATAGTTAGATTACCTATATTTAGAAAACACTTAGAAACTAAAAGAGAATATCAGCTAGTATTCAGTAGAGGTAGAGGAGTTCTACTCCTAGAACCTAAGTTAGCCTATAGCGTAGAGTTAGTAAGATAGGCATCGAAAAACGCTAGATCTAGAATAAAGTCTAAAGAAGTGTTAATAAGAGGAAGGTTAATCTAAGTAGGTATCTTAAAGGTAGGAAACTAGTCTAAAGGAGTAGAGGTAAAGGGATTAGTAGAAGGAATAGTTGTTAGACGTTTCTTTATATATATAGGACCGAAAAAGAAACGATATATAGGTTTATAGGTTCTAGTTAGAACCTGTAAAGTAATAATATAATAACTAGAAGTATTATAAGGCTTCTTTATATAAACATACTTAGAGCATTAAGACAACTCATCTAGGAAAAGAAAACATCGGCGAGAATAACAAGAATAGTAGGAACAAGTAACTATAGAACGATTAGCTTTCTTAATCTAAAGAGCTAAGGCTAGACGCTGTTTTCGTTTATTATAGGAAACCGATATAGTTAAAGGAAAAGAAAAATCAGGAATTGTCGTTATTAGTTTATTAAGACAGATAGTATAGAGATACGCTAGGCTAAGAAGAGGATAGTATTATAAACTATATACTAACACGTGATAAGTAAAGACTAGACAGCGTTCTAATAGGTTAGAATACTATTTATATATAAACTCTTAGTAAAGTACTAGTATAGTATTAAGCTATTAGTATAGGAGCTCATTATGTTAGTATAGATCACGTGATAGAGTCCTCACGTGATAGAGTCCTTAGAGGCTATTAGAGTCCTTAATATTTAGAACTCCCTTTAAGTAAGAGACTCTAACAGAGGTAGTCCTCTTAAGCAAGAGACTCTAGCGAGGAACGAAGGTTCTATATAAGACTAGCACGTCTACTATTAGATAGAAGCTTTATACTTAACTTAATATTATATTATTATTACTACCTTAACAGCTTTATAGTTAAGTAATAAGTTTACCTCCGAGTAAACACCTAGACCTTGATTGTGCCTCTTTATAAGACTAAACCCTAGCGATACTTAGTACCTTAGTTAGTTAGTTTAAGAATCGTTACACCTAGGTAGTATAGTTCTATCTTCTTAATAGAGACGTTTAGCCTCTTAAGTACTAATAGAGAAAGGAAGTTACCTGTCGCTTCTAAGTTAATTATAACCTAGAGTTCCTGTCCTCTAATCTTTATAGTTATTATTAACTAGTAGTCTTCTAACGTAGCGTAGATTTTCTATCTATTAATATAGACTACGAAACTACGCTCTCTTTAGCTAATTTCCGCCGCTTAGAGGTCGTTTCTCTAAGGGTAGAGTTTTACTTTCTAGAAGTCGCTTTTAGACACTCTATAGACTATTTACTATTCTATAGCTTAGCTATAGTTAGGTTTATTACTAGTAAACTACTTCTCTAATTCCTAGTCTAATATAGGTTTTAGATAGTAATACTACTATATAATTATATCTTCTAATATAACTTCTAGAGCCTAGTATTCTCCTACTTATAGTTATATAAAAGGTTAATCTCTTTTTCTCTATAACTTAAGAGTAGACTTAAAGATATCCTCGATAGCCTATACGTTTAGTTTTCCTTCTATTATATCTAGGTTACTTTCGAGATTTCTAAAGATAATACTTATTAGAAGGTTATTCTAAACTTAAAATCGTTCTAGCGCTTCTAGAGCTTGTTCTCTAGTTATATAAGAGGTCTAAAAGTCTAACTTATTTCTATTAAGGTCTATCTATTAGTTACTATATTTAAAATATTCTATAAATATCTATATTTCTTCTACTTAAGAGTTATCGTTCTAGTTATTCTCTTAACTAGATATATCTAATAATTCTAACGATAAGTCTAATAATAAATCTACTATCTCTACTTTACGTTATAGAGGTAGATTATACTCTAACTTAGACTATTCCTCGTAGTATTATTTAAGAATAGAATTCTTCTTATTCTCTACTTATATTCTATATCCGCGACCTTCTAGCTCTTTATTAGATAGGTTAAATCTTCTAAGTAGTACTATTTCCTTTCTAGTTATAGTAAACACTTAATACTTTCTTAAGGAATCAGCCTTCTTATAATAGTTACTTACTCTATAGCTAGTTAGGCTATATAAGAAGTAGAGGTTCTACTTACGTCGTTAGTTTCGTTTCTTCTAGGAGAGCTCTAGCCTTCTACTATATTATTACTTTAGCTAGAAAGGTTTTCGTATAGTAGTATTAAGTTATATAGGATCCTTATAATCCCTTCGTTAGCTACTCTTCGAGGCTTAATATCTATAGCTACTCTTCTTTTCTAGAGTTCGTTTATAAATGCGATTGTTAATTTTAATAGCTTTATTAGTTAATAGATTTAATATATTAAAGAAATCGTCTTTAGCTAGCTTATCCTTTATACTATTCTTAAGTCCTTAGTAGAACTACTCTCTTAGAGCTTTATCGTTCTAGTCTATATATATAGAGTATTATTAAAACTATAATATATACTTAGCTATAGATCTCTTTTACCTTAAGGTATATAGTATATAAACTACTTTCTTCTTTATATCTATATTCTTAAATACTTAGTTTATTTCTAACTTAAAACTCTTAACATTCCTAAATAAATTCTTTGTTTAGTCTATTATAGTAGTAGAGACTTTTCTATTAGTTATTCTATTAGCCTAGAAATCTTCTAGATAAGGTTCTATCTAGTTATAGGCTACTTCTTCTAGTTATATAGTAATCTAGATAACTTAGTCTATCTTATAGGTAAACTAACTAGTATAGAAGAAGAGGTATATAGATACCTTTATAAGAAACTCTATAAGTTTCTTAGGCGATCTATTAAATAGTTTTAGAAGAGAAAGTTTAACTTCCTCTTAAGTAGTAATAGTTAGCGCTATAGTTAGTATAGATAGAGTTACTACTAGTATATATAGATTTAATAAAGTAGCTAATATTATATTAATTAACTTCTAAGCTTAGGTGCTTAAAGTATAACGATTCTTAAACTAACTAACTAAGGTAACTAAGTATCGCTAGAGTTTATTCTTATAAAGAGGTTTAATCGCGGACTAGATGTTTACTTAGAGGTAAACTCGTTACTTAACTATAAAGCTATTAAGGTATTAGTAATAATATAATATTAAGTTAAGTACGAAGCTTCTATCTTATAGTTAACGTACTAGTCTTATATAGAACCTTCCTACTCGTAGCCGCTATAGTCGACCGTTTAGCTATAGTCGATATAGTTAATACGTCGGCTATATCGTATATTATATAATAGAGATATAATGAAATCCTTAGATCGCTTATCTAATCTAACTAATCTCTTAATACTATAAGAGTATATAATAGTACTTAACCTATTAGAACGCTATCTAGTCTTTACTTATTATATATACTTATAATTCGTAATAATATAGTAGCTAGTATAAAGCCTTATTCTAGATATAGATATTATACTTCTTTATTACGTCCTTAATAATCGCTAGTAGATAGTCTATAAAGTAGTATTATTTAATTCGCTAAGTAGTTCTTCTTATTCCTTAATATTAATATAAGTAGATATCGAATAGTACTCGCTAATAAACTACTTTATATACTCTTTTAGAATCTATAATTTTCTATTATAGTACTAGTTCTTTTCTTCGTATATATTCTAGATCACGTCTAGCTATAGATCTACTATCTATATAGCTATAATTTAGTAAACTATTAAAGCTAGGTCTCTATTAGATAGTTCTTTTAAAATTACTAGCTTTATATATTCTCTAGCCTCTTTATAGCCTAGTTTATAACTAAGAGCGTCTACTCTTAGGTTTATTATTTCTATAATATATTAGATAATAATATTATAGTATAATAGAGTTTCTAACTATCTAGTAAGGCGCTTGCTTATAAGTTCCTTAGTAGTAGTAAAGGTTTAAAGATTAGTGTAATTAGTAAGAACTATTATCTAATACTTTATTTCTTAGAGGTAGATTTTCTAATACTCTAAAGTAAAGACTATAGTAAGTAGTTTCTTCTTAAATATAGTATAGTTCTACTATACTAGGTATAGCGTTCTAGAGTAGTAGACTATAGGTATTAATTTTCTATTTTCATCTAGTTATAGATATATAGCGTCTATTACTATATCTAATAAGTCTATTTCTATAGTACTTAGTTTCTCTAGATTATAGCTATATAGAATTAGTTTCTTAGTAAAGCGTTTCTTTATTATCTAAAAAGCTATCTCTATAATCTTATTTTATATAAAAGATACTTCTTTATATATAAGGTTTATTATTAGTTTTAATATTCTAGTATAGTCTACTATAAACTAATAGTAGAAGTTAGTAAATCTCTAGAAATATTAAATATCTTTAATATTTTTTAGTAATTTCTAGTTAATAATATCTCTTATCTTATCTAGATTAATTTCTATTCTTTCTAGAGAGATTATTTAGCCTAGAAACTTTATATAAGTTACTCTAAACTTATATTTTAATAACTTAAGTAAAGAGTTTACTATAGTAAGTCTTTTTATAACCTTATATATATAACTCTTATATTTATCTACTTTATCTAAGTAGATTAGAATATTATCTAGATAATAAATAACTATTACTTCTAGAAGACCTTCTAGAATATTATTATTCTATCTCTAGTAGATTACTAGCGTAGTAGCTAACCTAAATAGTATTACTATATACTTATAGAGTTCTAAGAGTAATCTAAATATAGTTTTCTACTTATTATCTATCTTAATTCTAATTAAGATATAAGTATTCTATTAATTAAGTTTTATAAATATCTTAGTAGAGCTAATTCTATCTAGTAGATATTATTCTTCTAGTAGTAGATAAGTGTTCTTAATTATTATATTATTTATATCTTAGTAGTTAACGTAAACTTAATCTATTAGGTTATTCTTCTTACTAATAACTAATATATTTAATAGAATAGATAATTTAGATCTCTAAATATAACCTTTCTTTAAACCTTTAATAATATAGCTTTTAAAGCGTTATAGCTTAATCTAACTATAAGGCTATATTTTCTATTTCTTAAGGTTATAACTCTCTTTTAATTTAATCTTATAATTCTATAGACGATATTCTAGTAGAGCTTATAAGTTCTCTAGGTTCTTGAATAATTCTACGAATTCTCTATACTATATAGATATTATATTATTAGCTTTCTTACTAACCTATAGAGAACTCTTAGTAAGATGTTCTAGCGCCTTAGAAGAGGTAGCGCTAATCTTATTCTAGCTATATAGTTAAAGCTACGATCCTTTATAGTTATATTAGCTAAAAGTTATTATTTAGACTTTCTAGTTAATATCTAGATTATATTCTCTAATCTATAGTATACTAAGTATTACGTTCTAGCTACTAATTACTATAATATTAAATTATATATCTAAGTAGTATTCTTTAATAGTAATTTATATTAGAATAGTTTACTAATTAATAACTCTATTTTAATATACTATATCTATTCTATCGACTATATCTAGATAGTATAGTTCTATCTTCTTAATAGAGACGTTTAGCCTCTTAAGAGCTAATAGAGAAAGAAAGTTATCTATCGCTTCTAAGTTAATTATAACCTAGAGTTTCTATTCTCTAATTTTTATAGTTATTATTAACTAGTAGTCTTCTAATATAGTATAGATTTCCTATCTATTAATATAGACTATAAAACTATACTCTCTTTAGCTAATTTCCGCTACTTAGAGGTCGTTTCTCGAAGAGTAGAGTTTTACTTTCTAGAAGTTACTTTTAGATACTCTATAGACTATTTACTATTCTATAGCTTAGCTATAGTTAGGTTTATTACTAGTAAACTATTTCTCTAATTCCTAGTCTAAGGTAGGTTTTAGATAGTAATACTACTATATAATTATATCTTCTAATATAACTTCTAGAGCCTAGTATTCTTCTACTTATAGTAAGATAAAAGGTTAATCTCTTTCTCTCTATAACTTAAGAGTAGACTCGAAGATGTCCTTAATAGCTTATATATTTAGTTTTCCTTCTATAGTATCTAGACTACTTTCGAGATTTCTAAAGATAATACTTATTAGAAGGTTATTCTAAACTTAAAATCGTTCTAGCGCTTCTAGAGCTTATTCTCTAGTTATATAAGAGGCCTAAAAGTCTAACTTATTTCTATTAAGGTCTATCTATTAGTTACTATATTTAAAACATTCTATAAATATCTATATTTCTTCTACTTAAGAGTTATTATTCTAGTTATTCTCTTAACTAGATATATCTAATAATTCTAATAATAAGTCTAATAATAAATCTACTATCTCTACTTTATATTATAGAGGTAGATTATACTCTAATTTAGAACGTTTCTTATAGTATTATTTAAGGATAGAGTTCTTCTTATTCTCTATTTATAGTCTATATCTATAAGCTTCTAGCTCTTTATTAGATAGATTAAATCTCTTATATAATACTATTTTCTTTCTAGTTATAGTAAATACTTAATACTTTCTTAAAGAATTAGCCTTCTTATAATAGTTACTTACTCTATAGCTAGGTAGGCTATATAAAAAGTATAGGTACTACTTATAACGTCGGTTTCGTTCTTTCTAGAAAAGCTTCTACTTTCTAGAAGTTTTCTTCTAGGTAGCGTTTACTTATTAGTCGTTCTAGTAGTCTAGTCGATTCTATTTATTATACTTCTTAAATTCTAGGCGATAATTAGTTTTCTTAAATTTCTATAGACAGTTATCTAAATAGATTACTTCTTTAATTATAGTAGCGAT
Organism: Hymenoscyphus scutula; assembly: GCA_001399465.1. Lineage (NCBI taxonomy): Eukaryota > Fungi > Ascomycota > Leotiomycetes > Helotiales > Helotiaceae > Hymenoscyphus > Hymenoscyphus scutula. The sequence goes on from LKTO01000574.1 coordinate 12,546, forward strand.
ATCTTTATAATCGAGATTTTATTATACTATCTCTTTATATAGCTTAACGTTAAGTTCTCTATAGAAGAGTTCTATAAGAGTAAGAGAATCCTACTCTATTCTATTTCTATAACGTTAGAATTTATTTATATAATTAATTACTAATCTAGTTTAGTATAGGTTAAGTAACTTTTATATTACTATTTTAATAGTATTAATATTACTAAATATTTAGTATATAGTAACTTTAAATCTATTCTAAGATCTAAATATTAATTATATATTAGCTATACTTTCTACTAAGGCTTTATATAGGAAAAAGTTCTCTAGATATAGTTATATCTATTTAAGAGTAGTCTCTTAAAGGTAGAAGATAGTAAAGATAGACGACGCTATACTATTACTATTAAATTTATCTTTATTAAAGTTAAAGTAGATTTCTATTTATATAAGAAATAACTCTAACTTCTATCGTTTACTATAGTAGGTATTAGGTAGTTTAACTTATATAGTTTCTAGAGCTTTAACTCTATATAGCTCTAGTATATCTAGTATACTCTTATTATCGTCGTTGTCTAGAGTAGTTGTTTTCTAGAACGCGGCAGGCGTACTCTAGATTAGTACGTTAATAGTACTAGTACTAGAGCTAGAGATAGAAGTAGCCTTTAGAGATATTATAATTTAAACTTCTAAGCTTAGATACTTAAAGTATAACGATTCTTAAACTAACTAACTAAGATAACTAAGTATCGCTAGAGTTTATTCTTATAAAGAGATTTAATTATAGACTAGATATTTACTTAAAGGTAAACTTATTACTTAACTATAAAGCTATTAAGATATTAGTAATAATATAATATTAAGTTAAGTATAAAGCTTCTATCTAATAGTAGATATACTAGTCTTATATAGAACCTTTCTACTTATAGATCTATTCTAGATCCTAGAACCTCTTTAGATCTCTAGAGAATCCTTAGAGATCTATTATATAATTATAACTATATAAAATCCTTAGATCGCTTAGCTAACCTAAGCGACCTGTCTACTACTATAAGAGTATATAATAGTACTCGATCTATTAGAGCGCTATCTAGTCTTTACTAGTTATATATATATATAATTTATAATATATAGCTTACTATCTCTAAAATCGAATTATACTCTTAATTCTTCTACCTTATATATTATATTTACTCTAGCTAGCTAATATTATACTCTTTAGTTCTTTAAAGAAGCGATTAACTATAGCGCTCTCTTATCTAAACGAAGTATAACTTATATAAATATAAAAATATAAGTAGATAGAGATATATATTAAGGCTTAATTAGAGGTATTTAATCTAAAGTATATTAAATTAGTATAGTATAGAGCTAGGTTATTTCTATTTAACCTATAAAGAGTACTTTAGTCGATAGTTTAATAGATAACTTAAGAGATAGAAAGATTAAAAATACTAACTTAATTTAATACTTTTAATTAGATATTTATTAATAGTTTACCTCTAGATATAATAGCTTTACGAAAAGTAAATAAGCTTCTTAATCTAATAATTAAGGATACTATAACTATTTCTATACCTGTCTACTAGTATATCTAGAAATTAATAGCTAGAACTAAGTAACTTTAAGTAAGAAGTATTATCTACTAATATAATATAAATAACTTATACTTAATTATAAAGGAGTATATAATATATAAGAAAGAAAAGAGAGTAATTTTAAAGAGTTACTTCTATATTTCTATGTAAGTATTATATAATATAGTTATAGAGGCTAAAAAGAATATAAAAAAGTAAGTAAAGAAAAAGATAAAAAAAAGGAGTAAGGCTAGTTAATATAAGACTAAGAGTAAAGTAGAAATTAAGGAAGAAGTAGAAGATAAAACTGAGAGTAATATTAGAGACTATATTATAGTTGATGTTAAGTAAATTAAAGAATAGAGAGGTAGTGTCGAGAAAAGCCTCGCGTTATATAACTACTCGTATTACGCGACGACTTATATTACACCTTATAGCGAACCGTAGCTCTAGAATATTGTCGCTTCGCAATCGATCCTATCTCTTCATTTCCAGAATGTAGTACCAACGTAAATACTTGATTATTAAGTATCTAAAATCTAAACCAAAAATATACTACTATCTATGTTAAAGTAGATCTAGTAGATTAAACTACGGCCCACGAGCAAGCGTGCAAAAAGGTCACCTGTGTATATGTCGCTGTCCTCTACAATCCTTTCATCAGTAGTTAAGTTAGAAGCTATCTATCAACAGTCTATAATAGTATTCTTAACAATAAACAGGGCATTATAGTATTCTATTATTAATTGGATGTACCTAAAGACTTTAAGAGTACTATAACCTCTTAGTAGGCACCTTCAGCAGCCAATTGCAATGCAGTCTTTCCACGATAATTAGCAGCATTAACATCAGCCTTGGCATCAAGGAGTCTCTGAACAACCTCCTAGTGGCCACCTTTAGCAGCTGCTTGCAACGTAGTGTTTCCATAATCATTACCAGCATTGACATCAGCCTTGGCATCAAGGAGTCTCTGAACGACCTCCAAGTGGCCACCTTCAGCAGCTAATTGCAATGCAGTCTTTCTAGCCAAAGTATTAGCAGCATTGACATCAGCTTTGGCATCAAGGAGTCTCTGAACGACCTCCAAGTGGCCACCTTTAGCAGCTGCTTGCAACGTAGTGTTTCCATAATCACCAGCAGCATTGACATCAGCCTTGGCATCAAGGAGTCTCTGAACGACCTCCCAGTGGCCACCTTCAGCAGCTAATTGTAATGCAGTCTTTCCATAATCATCAGCAGCATTGACATCAGCCTTAGCATCAAGGAGTCTCTGAACGACCTCCAAGTGGCCACCTTCAGCAGCTAATTGCAATGCAGTCTTTCCACGATAACTAGCAGCATTGACATCAGCCTTAGCATCAAGGAGTCTCTGAACGACCTCCCAGTGGCCACCTTTAGCAGCTGCTTGCAACGCAGTGTTTCCATAATCATTACCAGCATTGACATCAGCCTTGGCATCAAGGAGTCTCTGAACGACCTCCAAGTGGCCACCTTCAGCAGCTAATTGCAATGCAGTCTTTCCATAATCATCAGCAGCATTGACATCAGCCTTGGCATCAAGGAGTCTCTGAACGACCTCCAAGTGGCCACCTTCAGCAGCTGCTTGCAACGTAGTTGAGGTTAACTGGCGAGAGGTATTTGGAATGTCGGGGATGTTTGTTGGTATAATTTTGGGATCATTTGTGACCAACACTGGTCCCTGTCCCATAACTTGTTTGATATCCTGAAATACCTCAACTGACGAAACAATATATCCTGTTATAGTGTCGGGATATCCTGAAATTAGGTGGCCGTAAAAACTTCCATTTTTGTTATCGATAATCCAAGATCCACAGTCTCCATCAGCTATGATTGTTAATACTTGAATAAACTTCGGATTTCCAGCTGGTAAACTCACCAAAAACACCATCAGAACGTGCCACTGTCCATAATGTTCGGAAGTTTTTTTCCCCAGCTGCTCTTACAAACGATGGGATAACAGACAGCTCTCCCTTCACCATGTCTTGTCCAGTGAGAATTGAAACGGAGCTATCCGTCGATACGATTTCCGCTCGTAATTGTGGAAGAGAAATTCCGGGCAAGGAATGTTCGATCTTTACTAATGCCCAGTCAAGACCCCCTTTCGCAGAAGATGTAGAGCTTGCGGTAAGTGTTCCAAGTCTCTGAGGCTTCTGTGTTGTAGCTGTAGCTTACTAAGGTCAGTGATATTGTCGGATTGAAAGATATTATCAACCTACCTCCATCTTTGCGGAACGTTTCTGACAGTAATTCGATTTTCGTTGCATATGAAGACATACTCGGTGCTGACACAATTTGAGGAAGTACTTTATAGTTCTCAGAATCTAAGACAATTGAAGCGATTGAGCCATGGGCTATCTCGGGTTAGCTTCGAAAATCAAATTTCAGACTTTCTGGGTGGAGATGGTTCGATCTCTGCTTTTATCTCGCACTATGAATTAAACAAATCCCTGTAGCTTACCTTTGCTAAGATTCTCCACAGCATCGCGTTCATCATCCGAACTATCGTAAGGATCGGCTCCTCCATAAAATTCAAACTCAAATCCAAGATCCTTATCTTTTCTATCATCCACTACTTGTGGCTCTAAAAAGACATGGGCTGCCGTGATTCCAAAGGTTTCTGTGCCAATTCTCACCGTACCGCCAATCGTTGCTTTTCGAGAAGGTCGATCTTCTGAAATTGAGACTAGCACCGGCATTCCAAAAGCCCTCAATGGCCCATTAATGTACACACCAGGTGGCAACAACGGAAGATCTGAATCCTCTCCTATAGCAAGTTCGCTTGGTAGTTGCGAACATTTCGCCATCATTACTCCAGGATAGTTAGCCAAGATTGCTCTGTCATGCACTAAATTCATTGCAGTGGTAGTACAAGAAGAACTACTGGAGGTGAACAAAATAGTTGGCGTGCTTCTCTCGGGACTTCTTCCAATCATAAACATACTAAAGTGAAGTTCCGAGCCTCGAGCTTCGAGGTGATCATAATTGTCGTTCAGAAGTTCCCTAATAGGCTTAAACACTTCCTTGCATACAACATGGGCTGGGCTCTCGTCCTTGATAGACCAGCAACTCTTTCTTCTGATAGAATGACCGAGAGATGCACATTCAGTCCCGACGGAGAGTTCTGGCTGTGGCCACCTGATTGGGGGCATAGTCTTCAGAGATAGAGGATGGAAGCTCGGCTCTAAGGTAGAAGTTGCAAAAGAAGACTGTAAAGACATGGAAAGAACTGCATGAAGTATATCGAATAATGGTTAGGTTGTAATGAATCCGACAAAGGTTTAATTTGCAGCCGTTGCAATAAATGTGCTTCGAGCGGAGCGGAATATGACAGCTGAGAGGTCCAACCTTTGGGAGCGAAAGTAAGGAAATTGGTTAAATGTCAATTTTTTGCAGGTACGGAGGTAGTTGCATAGCCCCCGCACACCGAATTCCTTATCGGTGGCGGTGGCGGCGGTGGTGGCAGCTCCAGGCTAAATTGAGGTAATTGGGCCATGTGGTCGCCAGGCTGGCTTTAGTATTCTGCCTTGCTTCTGCCTTGCTGCCTGTGGGAGTAATAACAAACTCTCTTATACAGATATCACCGTACCTATCAACAACTTCAATAGAATGTTCGACTGGAAATAATTAATTAAAATCGTTTTAATTTACTGACAGGCCCCTAGAGTCCAACCCGCGACCCTCCAACCCCTAAAATCAGGCTCTACCCAGGAGGTCACCTACTCTCGGATGAGATCCAGTATACGGCCTACAGTAGGGTGTCAAAAGTCTTCACACCCCCCCCTTGCCAGCCAAGCTTTCTAGACCTAATTAGGCTTTGTTGTTCTCGCCGCTTTTCCAAGTAAGCAACACGCTTTCGTATGCAAAACACCACACTTTTGAAGCTATTCAAGATGCCTCGACTTGAGTTATCTCCTACTATGCGTGCGCGAATTGTCGAACTCAGCTCTGAACGTTGGTCAGCTCCTCGAATATACTGAAAATACCCTCAAATCCCTCTTTCTACGATTCGATCAACTCTTAAAGCCTATCCTATAGGTACAAACGACTTTACTTCGAAACCACGATCTGGAAGACCTCGAGCTTTGACAGAAGAGCAGCGCGATCACGTATACGATGTTGTCAACTATACGAATCCTCATATTAAGATACGAGACCTTCTTCGAGAAGTCAATGATGATTGTAAAAAGAGTTCTATTCAACGGCTTTTGAGGGAGATGAATAAGAGGAAGTGGCTACAAAAGAAGCGTCCATTTATTACTCCTGTACATGCAAAAAAGCGACTTGAGTGGGCTGTTCGACATCAAGCCTATACTATAAACGATTGGATGAAAGTTACTTGGTCTGATGAGTGTACATTAGAAAGAGGGGTAGGAGTAAAGCCTATTTAGACATTTATAAGGCCACGAGATCAAGTAAAGGAGGGTGATATACAGCCTATTCAGTGCTCTGGAAAAGGAGTAAAGAAGATACTTTGGGCTGCTTTTGGTTGCAATAGAAGGACAGGCTTAGTCCCTCTTGATAGTGATCCACAAGCTGCACGAGGAGGGGTTACTTCTTGGGTTATTCGAGCTTTATATCAAGCTTTTCTTCCTGATATTATAGTTGAAGGAGGAGAGTTTATACATGATAGGGCTGGTCCACACCGTGGTACGATTGTAAAGGATATACTAAGAGAGATAGCAATACGAGTGATGGAATGGCCTCCTTATTCTCCCGATTTAAATCCAATAGAGAATTTATAGGCTTTGATGAAAGCAGAGCTTTATAGGCTATACCCTGAGCTAGAGCATGCTCCTGATACAGACGAGACTTTAGATGCGTTGATAGAGGGAGCACAAGAAGCATGGCATGCTATTGATAATGGGATTTTGCATAGATTAGCTACGACTATAGGAGATAGAGTACAAGCTATTATTGACTCTGAAGGGTGGTATACAAAATACTAGAAATATAGCTTCAAAAGTGTGGTGTTTTGCATACAAAAGCGTGTTGCTTACTTGGAAAAGCGGCGAGAACAACAAAGCCTAATTAGGTCTAGAAAGCTTGGCTGGCAAGGGGGGGGTGTGAAGACTTTTGACACCCTACTGTATAATAAAAACCAGATATGATTAGATAAGAGTCTAGAATTAACCTTTGTCAAAGACAGAACCGAAACTCTATTTACACCGCCAATTTTAGCGCGGCGCGAAACGTTGACTTTTGTGGAATAAGCAAAATGGGTTGTGAGAAATTCACCCTGTTTATGATCTCTGGAATCAAGTGGTTCTACTGTTGAAATTGAATGTGGATGTAACGACTACAAGTAGTAATTGTATGGGCGATGAACTTGTTCTCCGAAAAGGGGTTCATTGCTTCAGAACTTGCCGAAAACCATAATAAATTATTCCAGAAAATGTAATAATGCCAAGCAAAGAATTTGCGTTCCTTATCATCACTGAAGAATGTTCTGGGCGGAAGAAAGATTGTATTTCACTCTCAACCAATCATACCACAAGTGCATCCAATTGTCTCTCGAAACCAACTGCTCCGGGGAGGTCACATGGCCATCGACTTGCAGCATGTGGCCACAGAGTCTTTCATTCCCAAAATCTCGTTCCCATCATTTTTCATCACCAGCCCTTGTTGGAAATGATTTCATAATAGCTGAAATTATCTCTGAATCCCCCCCTAACCAGTCCATTAATCAATTCAGAATTGATAGGTGAACTACTAGTAATAGACAGAGCTACAACAACCACCACATATTATCAAGGTACCTCATTCTATATCCATTCCATGTAAAAATTCCACATGCCGCATTCTCGTCTGCCGATGAAACGTCTGGAAGCATTATTACCATATTAAGCCTAAACTCCAAACATGTTGCTCCCATCTTTTTATATTAGCAGCCAGAAGATGAGATCTGGTTCCCAAGGCTAAAACGCGGGGTACATATATTAAACACTTTATGAGTATCTGACTCTGGATAAGATAATCTCGCATGTCAATCAACACCTAGTACAAGATGTAGTTTACCGCCGTGGAGGTTCCCAAGTTAGAGAGATTGTTCCAAGTGATTCTCACGAAATTTTCCAACAATAAAGATGAAGCTCGGAAAAGGGATTGCGCTTCTTTTTGCAATTGGATGTTCACAAGCTGCCATTACCATCAACTCATTGGCCAGAGATGTCTCCCGGGTAGAGTCTGTTCGAGAGGTGAAAGATTTACAGCGGAAATTTGCACAACTCGCTCAATTTGGACGATGGAAAGAAATGGCAGCACTTTTTGCGGACGAGGGAGTATTGAAATGGGGGAACCAATCCGTTACAGGCACCTCGAAGATCGAGAACTGGTTACGAATCGATGCTGGAAAGATGGATGGTATTCGCCCAGGCTCTCTCGACACATTGGTTGCCGAACAGCCTTTGATATCTCTATCGATTGATGGACTGAGTGCAAAAGGTCGATGGAATGGTCTTCGTTTCATGGGAGATGGTGAAGGAGGAACTCGGATTCAAGGCGGAATCTATGAGAGCGAATTTGTGTTGAGTGGTGATAGGTGGAAGTTTTCTTTACAACATTACTACCCACTCTATGCTGGTCCATATCTTGAAGGTTGGCGCAACGTTGGAGGTGCTCTTGCTGTTGTTCCTTACCACTTTACGCCGGACAGCACAGGGGTACCAATCCCAGTACCAGAGGGTGAAGCTCCCATTACAGCTGCAACCGCTGAAGATCTGGAACACCGAATTTCTAAGCTGAACGACGAGGATGAAGTCCGGAACCTCCAGAATTCCCACGGATATTACGTGGATCGTCGAATGTGGACAGACATAGTCGATCTCTTCGTTCCCAATGCTACCGTTACTGTGCATGGTGTTGGCACATTTACTGGGCTGGCTGGAGTTCGTCAGGCATTGGAGAATGGTATGGGACCTGAAGGTTTGACACAAGGAATATTGAATGACCACCCACTGTTCGATACCATTGTTGAAATCAATCCGAATGGCAAGGATGCCATAGCTCGAGGAATCGAAATCGGTATGGTCGGCAACGCCAACACCCGTGAGGGTTCATGGGAATTTACTGTTTTCCGTAACACATTCGTCAAGGACAATGGATTATGGAAGATGAAAGGTCTCGATGTGACCCAAGTCATGGTTGCGAATTACTCGGTTGGGTGGGGAAATGGAGGAACGAGACCACCTAATAAGTTTCTGCCACCTTTCCTAGAGGTAGCAGGGAGAAGCTTTCAGTCCCATGCAAACTTGACGAATATTCCTTCCAGGAATTCCTCTGATCTCGTGGAGCTTCAACGTCGACTGTCCCGTTCTGCAGCATTTGACGGAGCTGAGAATGAGTCAGCGGCTTATGGCTTTTTTGTTGATGATCTTAGGTGCGATTCCTGGCCTGCTCTCTTTGCTAAGAATGGGCACAAGGCGTTTTCGTTCGCCGGCTTTTATCATACCCGCGAACGTGTAACACAGGCATGTCAAGAATCATATGGCTCCAATCACTCATTGTCAGATATGCGGTCGGGTATTAGTTTTCACTGGCGGCCGCAATCTGTTGTTCTCGTGTCTGAAGACGGTCGTTCAGCCAGCCTCCGAGCCAGGCTTATTCAGCCTTCAACATCGATGACCAAAGCTGGGAGTTTCAATGGTGCGATCTACGAAGACCAGGTGGTCCTTGAGGATGGAAAATGGAAGCTTTGGAGCGTGACGGTAATTAATCCCTTTCCCTGTTTATTACATTCCGGTTTTAGTTGAAGAAGTCTCAAACCTCTCGGTAATATTATGCGAGAATGTGTATTCTAACTTACTGGTAGATTGATGAGTTTTACTTTCAGTCATCGGACTGGAAAGGCGGATGGTCTGCAGCCAATATTCGACCTGCCAATGCAACAAATCCTGAGCCCCTTAGCTGGACAAAACGTTTCTTGCCGGATCTAACGCTTGTCGATGTTGGCGACCGAGAGGCTGGGTTCATGGGTGCTAGCGGAAGATATATTGCATGGCCGGAAATTCAGAGAATGGTATATAGCATGAATTTCCTTTTCAACCCCTTGTTTTGTGTTTACATCATCGGTTGTTAATAGCATACTTCATCCTTGATCTCTTTCCTCGGCTCTTCTACTCACAAGAAAATTATATGCTGATGGGGCCCTAGTGGTTTGGATACCACAACCTAGTAAGTGGGAGGGTACCAGAACATTACTGGCCACATTGTGTTCCTTGTCAAGCTAAGCCCGAGTGGAGCCTCTCTGCGAATGGTTACCAAGAACCTCCAACCGGGCCACGAAACTCGACCACTGGTTCCTTGAAGTCAACCACACGAGAAGTTTGGTTCATGAAACCAAGATATAGACGGGGGCCAGTGAAAGGTAGGGCAATTCGGAAGTTCATGAATTTGCACTAGTCAACCAACTCGGAGAGACAGGAGGTGATTTGAACGAGCTTATCTTTAAAGGAGAAAGCAAACAAAAATACAACGGAAAGCTTCCCAAAAACACGATGTCTGAGAAAGCTCTCCCTCTCTAAAAACACCATGTTTCCACAGATATTAGCAAATAAAAACCTTCTTTCGAGGCTTCGTCGTGAGCTCCTGTTCGAGTACAGGGGATGAGGGTGTTACCACGTGACCTGAAATATGTGTATAATCCTAACACCTGCCTTCATAGCTCTCCAAGCTGTTTTTTATTGCCACAGTACCAGAATCCACACTTCACGCCTATGCCACGGTGATACTTCGATCAGTACCTTCTTCTACAACAGGGTATGAAACGCGAATATTCCTACGCCCAGTGCCTCGGAATAAGAGCTTAAAGGGCAAATGGAACTAACCAAGTCGAGGAATCGGGAGAAGAGCAGTCGAAAGGAGTGACGAAAATTAAATTTTGGTCCCAGTGTCAATTCAATGTATAAACTCTGCTCTCAAAGTTTCAGTTACGGCCGAAAATTGTGTTTATATTTACCCCATAAAAGTGAGAATGGTTGTATTGTTTTCATACACCATTGGGTCGATTTGTTCACGTGATAGTCAGGGTGGAAATATATTTCACAACTCCCCAAACGTACTAAGCCAGCTGAAACCTCCATCCATTCAAAGATTCCAGCTAGAATATTCCCCGGGTTCTCGTGAATGTGAAAAGTATTATCAAAACCCAAAGCCAAGATTAGGTGCTGTTCACGTGTCTTCGTCCATAATAGGCGACCTGCTGCACATATTTTTACCCTCTAATCGACTAAAATACCCTGTCAAAGGTACTTTTTCCATTCCAGAAGCCACGAGGTAACTAAATTTCATATTCTTTTTTTACGTTATATTGAGTCGATATAATCCTCGTAAGTACATTTGTATTTTATTATGTAGTAAACGTTGGTGGTAATGTACGGTTGATGAACGACCTGCTAGATGGTGATTTATGGCTAACACGTGTTTCACCATCCAACAACTGACACTTATCCTTCTCTAATCCTAGCCTCTAGATACTTAAACGCCTACTGAAAAGGTTAAAACGTAAGATATATTTACCGTCGAATTCTCACCTATTATCGACTGCGCAATCTATAGTCTTTCCACCCTTCCTATCAACAGTTTGTAGACACAGCATTGTACTTCTCAAATTACTTCCCTTTTAATCTGAGGAGGAAACTGAGTTTCCATCAAGAGATTTGTGCGATAGAAATCTGCTATATCTTTGAAGAAACCATAGAATATACAAACTGTAGTTTTATTAACCGATTCTATTTTAAATACTAGAAAAGCTGTTGTTTGCTCGAGGAGTAAGAACGCCAACCTTATATGTTTGAATGAATTCTCAATTCTAACTTATTTTAACTCTATAGCTTACCGGAAAAAGCAGCAGGTTAGCTGAGCAATTGTCTGATTCGTTGTTGAGTGGAAAATAATATAACGGACACTAGTTAAACTTTAAAATTAATGCGTTAACTAAATTTCAAGGTCAACTGAGTTACTAGATAGGCTTCTGCTAAAATTTAAGAAGATTAATTAGTAAGAGAAAGAGTTCAAGATAGCACGGACAGATTTATAATTAACCTGAAATAGAAGAAGACGTATTCCATCCACCATCTCCTGTAAGTATCGAGACCAAACGACGTAAGAATTATAAAAAAGGTAGGAGAGAAGAAGAAGAAAAACGTTATTTTGAAGGGCCGAAAATTACCGGCGTTTCCTTCACTTGAAGTAATTCGGCTCAATTTAGGAACATTTAACGATGGTTGTACGACTCCCCAGAGAAAAACGTATACAAATTCTTGTGTATATACTTATTTCGCTTATTTCGGGTGTTAAAGAAGAAAAAGAATGTTTATTGTCAAAAAGAGTTTCACTTTCGAATCTTCGCTTAGTTGTCGATATATCTAACACCTCAGGAGATCTGATCAAGTACTAAAGAAACGGTGCTTTAGTAGATTTTCCTAGCTTGATTAAGTTCCTTCTGGCGTGTTACCTGTTTAGCGAAACTCAAGAGTATCATTTACTGTCTGCATTGAGTTTATGGTGCGTTGGTTTGAAAGGGCTTGACTCCCGATTGTCTTATATAGAGGGGAGAGTTTGATAGTAGTTAGAATAAGTAGCTCATCTGAAATGCATCGTAAGAAGTATGAGGTGTATGTTTTAATATTGCGCTTTGATTCGCTTGTATTATTAGGGAAGAACATAATATCTTGATGAATTCTTTAGAGAAGATTATGACGCGAAAGGAAAACAAAAATCGCTAGCCTCCTTGAACTAAAATCCCATACTCCAACCGCAAAAATCAAAACGTTAAACACTAAAAAGAACCCTCTGAAACCTCTTAGCCCCAAAATCCCGGAAGAACAATCTATGCTCCCTCACTCCATCTTCCCCAAACTTCGCAGCCGATCTCTGACCTCCACCCCACCCTGATCAATCACCCCCTCAATAGCACCCCCCGCAATTGCATCCATCAATCCCTGTCTCCTCCCCCCATACCCCGCAATCATAATTGTAGACTCAATCCCCTTTCCCCCATTATCCCTCACCTCATGGATGAAATCCTCCGTCAGAGCCAGCGTCCCATTCGCACCACACATAAACTCCTCCTTGTTCAAAAGCTGATACTTCCTCAAAAACATCCGTGTAGCGAAATCGCTCGACTTCCTCCTACTAGTCAATGAGGAGGAGGAGGAGGAGGAAGTAGGATAGAAAAGCGGGTTAATGAGTGTATAAGAGGGCATTTGCGCGTACGATAGAGCTTTGTGTTGGATGTATGGATCGTGAAAATCGTGGAGGACAACCTCTAGAGTTTTCAGAGCGCAGAATTGCCAGCCGAAGACGTGGAAGTAGAGGCTAAGGCGGTCGTTTTGGAGGGCGAGATGGGTGATTTTGGAGGCGTGGTGTTGCATGGTGAAAGCGAGAAGGGTTCTGTCCCGGAAGAAAGCGGTGTCGTGAGTGAAGTCGAAGTAGATTTTGCTGGGTGCCGTGTATGTGTCGAAGGCGAGGGTGTAGTGTTTTAAGGCGAGGAGACGGGATTCGCGGCAGGTGTGGAGGAGGGCCGGAATAGGGGCAGTGGTTGTGATGGTTGAGATGGGAAGATTGATTTCGGTTGTTGAACGGGCGTATTTCAGGGGAACGACTCGGGGGAGGATGGAGAGGGTCCAGATCATATCCCTCAACTCCTGGGGGAGCTTTCGAAACTGTGGGAAGGTGGTAGGCGCCGTGCCTGTTATATACGTGTTTTCCTGTACGGTGGACTCAGTGGGCGATGTTGATGTCACGGGCGTCTTGCTGAAAGAAGTGTACTGCCACAATTTATAGTCATCTGCAATATTTTGGTTCTCCGCCTCTCTCATCTTCTCCTCCCTCATCTGCAACCTCTTCTCGGTTTTGTCGATCATATCGCTTGCGCCCTCCCTCTTCACCTTCTTTCGTTTCAAAATAATACTTGATGCCTCCGAATCAGACTCAAAGACCACGTCAATCTTGCGCTTGGCCATATTTGAAGAGTTGGTCTCAGTCACCTCATAGCCAGGGACCTCGACTGGAACTGATTTCCCTTTGCTGTTCCTCTTGCGCTTCTTTTGCATATGAAGGCTTGGTGTGGGAGAACTGGACGCGGTGGATAGACCGGTCTCATCGATCTTTCGTTTAGACATGCTGAGATGTGTTGTGTGAATGTCGAGATTTGTTTGGGTGTATTTGGTGTGCTGGTGTAATCAAGCTTGAAGGCTTGATAATGTTCGGTGTTGAGTGCTTTCGAGTTTCGCGTTCATAAAACCCAAGGTGATGTTTCTGTCTGGTGTCGTGTTGGAAAATCCTAGAAGTTGAGAAGGTGGCTGGGCAGAGGCGTGTAAAATTAAAAGTGAATTGAATTTCGAAGTTGGATGTTCCAAAGGTGAATGAATGAAGGACAATCGGGTGGCTGGGGATAAGCGAGGGAAACTGAAGGTAGGTAAACCAAAGAGTATGTTTAGCCAAAGGAACGGATTCAAGTACTCGAATTAATTCAAACGTCAGAATTCCAGTGGCGAGAACTACGTATCTGCGTATAGAACTAAATATACACTACCGGAGGCGTAGTGGCTAATGCCTTGAGAATCTTAGCTTAAGGGCACTACTTGCACCCTCAGAATTGTTCCAACTCCCCAGGGACAATAGAGATCCTGCAATCTTGGTTACTCGTGCTTTGAGAACAATATATTTGATTTATCTGGTTTTGTTAAACAATTGGAGGGGCATTGGAGAGGTGTTCTATTATTGACCAGTCACGGATTCCAGCACCCCCTGAATATGACAGAGCCTTAGAAAGGAAGACAATAGGAACTTGAAGTGTAGAGATAAAAAGAAAAGTGATGATACCTAAGATGGCGAGGAGTATACACGAACAAAAAATACTTCAGTAGTAACTGTTGATAGGTACGGTGATATCTATTATGTTAAGCTACTTATGAGATATTAGTATGCCCGTCGGGCATGCTGGCAGGAAAGAGTTTTTCACGGTAGACGGATATAGCAATGGTTATTACAAAGTTCTATATATGTGCTCTCTACTCTTCTAGAGCAAGGCAAGTAATTCAAGTCCTTTACTCTTGCTCTCTTGAAGTCTCTATAATCTAACAGGTTATAAGCCTAGATACTCTACCGCTTAACTAATTATATTGAACCTAAGCCTATATATCCTATTTGTCAAGTATATCGTACGACGACAAATCGCTAAAAATACTAAAGCTCTTAGAAGCTCTCAACTACCGAATATAAGCTAAAGAAGTACGCTCTTATCTCGAGTCTAGAGGACTTCTTAACCTTGTCCTTAGTAACGAACTAAGACTAGCTAGTACTACAAGCTCTATAACCTCTATACTACATATATTAACAAGAGTAGAAGGTCTCTCTTAGCTATAGGAAGTCGGTATTAATACTAATACTAGAGTATTATTACTTTAGGAGGTATAGAGACGTAAGAATACTAAGGCTAGGAGTTATATTATAAGCTATTACTTACTTATAATAAAGAATAAAATTATTAACTTTAGAATAGCCTAGAAGTAATAGAAGGTTTTATATAAGAACTACTATCTATCGAACGATATATTACTTACTATATATATAAACTAGTTCTATAGATATAAACTAAAGGTAGGCGCTATAATAGACTTAATATCTACTAACTTATATAACCTATAGGTATTTATCTTTACTATAGACATAGACGAAGTACCTATAGAGAAGTCTAAGATTAGTATACTTCTCTAAGCTGTCTAGAAGATAGAAAGCGACTATAATACACGAATTAAGATCCTAGAGAATAAACTGTCTACTCTAGACTTTAACTTAGTAGTTATAAGTCTAAAGGAGATAGAATAACACTTAAAATCTAGAAACTAGAGCCTAGATAAGATAGCTCTTATAGCTAAGAACTAATTATAGAAGCTTTAGAAGGTATAAGAAATAAAGAGGCTAGCTAACAAAGGCTAAGAGAGCTATAGAATATAGAAGAGTAAGAAGTATAAAGGTACTTACTATTACTATAGAGAGGAAGAGTACTTTAAGACTAAGTACTCTATCTAGCTCTAGACGATTAAAGAGAAGACTTTTACTAAGCGAGTAAAGAGCGCCTCTATAGGCTCTTTATCTATACTAGAATAGTAATTATAGAACTAGCTAGTATAGAATGAAGAAGTTATACTTACCTTAGATCTAACCGAAGATATACTAATAGACGTCTACTAGAGAGCTCTTATAGAAGGCTTTAATAAGAGCTAGGTAGTCTAGATAATTAACTTAGAGGCTACACGCTATATAACTTACGCTAGAGACGTATTTACTAAGTTTTTAGAACTTAAGGTCTCTCGAGTAGTTAAGACTATAAGTAGTAGCTTAATATATAGAATAGAGATAGAGAACATTAGTATCTAAGTCTTTATAAACAGGTTATAGACTTAAACGCTTACTCTTATAGACGTACTATATATATCTAAGCTAGCTAGTAGTCTAATTTTAGTCTCTTAGCTATAGAATAAGAGTATTCTAGTATAGATAACTAATAGTATAAGTAAGTATATAATAACTCTTATTAAGAAAGGCTCTATTATTATAAATATAAGTCGAGTTACCTCTTAATACGTCCTAGACTTTATTACTATAGAGGCTATAATAGCTATAACTAAAAGAGATTCTAACCTTAACCTCTAGTATAGAAGTTTTAGCTATATTAGCGTATAAGGACTTAGAGAACTATATAGTATAGTCTCTAACCTTAAAACGCTAATATCTATACTAAAGAGTTATAACTCTAACTTCTATAAGCCTTATATTATAGTAAAGTAACTACGAGTTATTAACTACTAGGCGCTAGAAAGAGTAGATAAGCCTCTTAAAAGAGTGTTTTCTAACTTCTAGAGTCTATATAGTATCTCTACTTTAGCTAGTAAACGCTATATCTTTACTCTTACTAACTAGACTATAAGAAAATCCTAGGTCTTTCTAACTAAGTAGAGAACTAACTTTAGAGAAGTTATACTAAAGTAGAAGAAGAAAGTAGAGTTATAGTTAGAGTATAAGTTAAAGGTCTTTTAGCTAGATAATATAAAGGAATTTAAGACATTTAAGAATAAGCTACTAAATAAGTATAGAGTTAAGATTAAATAGACTATACTATATATACTAGAGTAGAATAGTATCTTAGAAAGGTTAAACTAAATACTTATCTTACTTATAAGAGTAATACTTATTAATACTTAATTACCTTATAAATTCTAGAGAGAAGCTATAAAGGCTATATACTATATTAGGAATCGTATATCTATAGAGCCTAGCGAAGTTATATCTAAAGAAGTAATTATAGAGAAGAGGCTAGAAGTATAGTACTTAAAGCTATAGAGCTATATTACTTTCTACCGGCTCTCTAACTAGTATAAGTATAAACTTAAGTCTATCTTATAAAAGATATACCTTATAGGCTATACTAAGACTTTATAGTAGTATAGGTTATACGACTCTATAAGTAGTTATATAATTATGTTAATAAGGCCTCGATTCCTAGTTAATTAATATCTAAAGTAGAAGTAGAGTAGCGAGACTTCTATCTATAGATTTATTAGTAAGTTAGAGAACTTTAGTAAGAAAGAACCTAAGAAAGAGAGGCTAGTAGAAGAGCCTAAGTTACTTAGAGTACTTAAACTATTAAGTAGGCTAGTTAAAGTATCTAGGTTATCTAAGAGTATCTAAACTACTACTAGTTATAGAAGAGAGACCTATATATCTTCTAAACGTATAGACGAAATAGTAAGTCGTAGAAGAGAGATCTATATATCTAATAAGTATATAGATAGAAATATAAGTTGTAGAAGAAAGATCTATATATCTTCTAAACGTATAGATAGAATAGCTAGTTGTAGAAGAAAGACCTATACGCCTAATTAGCGTATAGATAGTAAACCTAGCTATAAGGCTCTAATAGACTATAGACTCTATAAATATAGACTCTAGAGGTTCTTTAATAAAGATATAACTTAGACTACTAATATCTATTATAGAATACTTCTTCTAAAGTTATATAATAAGGTAATTAGTAACTCTTAGTATACTTAGTAATAGAAAGATACTATTACTAATAAATTAGTTAAGCTCTAGGCTCTTAGAACCTAGAAGTATACTAAGCTCCTCTCTATAAAGGCTATAGTTAGTATAAAGTAGATCTTTCTTATAAAGTATACTTCTATAGAATTAGTAGACTACTTTAAGACTAGACTAGTAGCTTAGAGATATAGTTAGAGACTAAGTAATAACTTTCTTAAGACATTCTCGCCTACTATTCGCTATAAGTCTATTAGAGCTTTATTAGCTATAGATTATATAGAGAACCTCGAGATTTATTAAGTTAATATAGATACTATATATCTATAGATAGAGTTATATATAGAGGTATATATATAAGAGGTTTAAGAACTCTTATTACTCTCTAGTAT
>LKTO01000575.1:0-30475 GCA_001399465.1 Hymenoscyphus scutula
TCATCTACCTCGCATTCGCAGAGCCTCACACTCCCCCCCCCCCCTCACCAACTAACATACCCTCCTAATCTCTCACGCGCTCACAGATCAGCTAGGTATCGAATACTACAAAAGAGCCTTGTTTTAACTCTCCGCCAGCCTTATTCACTTCACCGCGGAGCTACAAATACAACCTACATTCGCACACAAAGAGAGGATTACAAATGGAGGAATGGAAAGGAAATAACAGAGGAATAGGAAGGAAATAGATAACAGGTAGATAGGTAGATGTCTACATACAAGAGCTATTTTATAAAGTTTCCCTAGTATTACAATATATTTAGAGTAAATATCCCTATATTCACGTAACCTGGGAGGGCTATATAAGTTCGTAGACTAGCTACACTTTAGAATAAGAAGACAACCGATTACTAAATATTCCGAATATCTCTACTACCTCTTTTATACTAACACTTATAAGGTTATAGGAAAAAGAAGGTAGCGAAGGACTTTACTAACTTTCTAGAGATAGTACTACTCTCTAATATATAGGTTTTCTTAGACAGATTAAAGAGTAAAGCTACTAATAGAGCTACTAGCGACGGATTAGTAACCTATTAATATAGACACTAAATTAACCGCTAGGCATTCTCCCTTAGCTGTAACGCGGAGGTATTTAACGTAGAGGCAGCGGCCGCTCTATATAGAGTATAGACAGCCTTAATTCTTTCTATAGCTATATATACTATAAATCTCTAGATGTTTTTAGACAACCTAGAGGTAGCTACTAGACTACTCTCTCCTTTTAGAGGCTTCTTATAATTAATCTTTAAAGAATTCTATAAAGTTATATATAAATAGCTACTATAGTAACGCTTACTAACTACTCTCTCTAGAGTAGTTAGAATATACTAGATACTAGGCTATCTTAATATCCTAGATAACAAGGCTATTAATAAAGTAGTAAAAGAAGAAGCTATAATACTTATATCTAAACACGTTATCTATACTCTAGCCTCTCTTAAGAGAATAGCTAAGGCGTCTATAAAGATAGCTATAACTAAACTTTAGTCTATAACCGCGCTTATAAACTATATTAACCTAATAGTATATTATTCTATAAATATAGATAAGCTATAGCTTAATAGAGTAGTACTAGTAGCTCGTTTCTAATATAGCGACTTTATAGCCTACTACGACTAGTTTTAATATATAGTCTCTACTTCTAACTACTCTTATAGACGACTAAAGTCCTCGCTACATCTATTCTTTTATAAACTTAGCTCTATAAGGAAAATATTCAAAACATAAATAATCTTAGAAGCTATTCTCTAGCTCCTTAGAACGCCTTAAGAGGCCTGTAAACTAGCTATCTAGCTAATAGACTTAAGATACTTTATAAAGATCTACTCTTAATATAAACAAGGCTAGAGACTCTAACGTCTATCTCGACTTATATACTACTCTCCTTCGCTACATCTCATTCTATTTTCCTATTCTCTTTTATTACTAATACTCTCTTAAAAAATAAAAAATAAAAAAAATATTTATAGATAAGAGAAGTAGAAATAAGAGAGTTATAGACTAATAGAATAGAGAGCTAGTCTATAAGTTAGCGGATTAATATCTTTCTAAGAGATTATCGATTAGTATCTATAGAACTATATAAATATAGATACGTCTTAAATATATATACTAGTTAACTAGAATACTACTAGAGGTCTTTCTTCTCTAGCGTCTTATATTCTATAGAGATCGAAGCTAGCTTTATATATAGATTATAAGGTTAAAACCTTCGCTCTATACTTAGCTCTCTACTATAGACGTAAAATAGAATATATATATATATATACTAAGAGTAAATAATACTATAACTAAATATAACTAAATAAAAAACACTTTCTATACTAGTATAATAAGCTCGCTAGATAAGCTTAAACCTATCTACTATATCTATTAAATCCTTCTATACCTTTATAGCCTCGCCGGGCGCTAGCTAGCTAATAAGAGCTATAAATAGTCTAACTACTTCTTTTACCTCTTATATCTAATATAGCTATAAAAGTAACTCTCTCCCTCTTATACGCGCTAGTAGTATTACTTTAGAGAGCTACTAAAAGAATAATAGATAGCTAACTTATCTATAACTCTATTATAACTCTCTAGAATAAGTATCTTAACTCTAATATAGTCTATAAACTACTCGCGAGACTCCGCGGCTCTCTCTAAGCTCTCTATAAAGATATATCTAAGGTTATATAGAGCTACTTTAACGTATACCTGTTAGGCTCTCTAACCTTGTCTATAAGTAATATCTTAAACTATACGCCTAGTATAATAATAATAGCTACAACCCGAGAGCTCTTCTCGGCTATAGAACTAGCCTCTATATACTCGCTATATATATACGCCGCCGCCGCTGCCTGTCTAGTAGAGTATCTAATAGCCTAGAATATAACTTATAACCTATCTATAAAAGTACTCTTAGCCTAATAAGATTATAGACTCTTTATTAGAATCGCTCTAGATTATCTAGTATATATAGTAGACTCTTTTATAATTCTAGTATCTCTAAAAAGACTACTTTATAAAGACGTCTATCTTATAAAGAAGGTTCTTAAAATAAAAACAGGCTACGCCCTTTATATAGAGTCTATAAAAGCTCTTATAGCGCTATAAATATATATAAACTAAATTAGAATATATATAACTAACTATAATAATATATATAGCTTATAGACCGCGTATAAATATACGACTACGCTAGATATAAGTTAGATACTATAGAACTGTCTATATAAAGATTCTAAGCTAAGAAGAAGAGAAGAGCTTAAGAGAGCTTTAATCTAAATATATAGTATAGGTTACTAAGTAGACTATATAATAGTATATAATAGTCTAAACTATTATATTACTTCCTCCTTTAAAAAGAGCTTACTCTAAGCGTTAAAAAAGAATAAATTAATTACCTTTATATATCCCTTATATCTACTAGCGTTACTAATCTCTTTAGAGAAGTACTAAGCCTTGAATATATCTTTCTAGCCTTGCTTTCTACTTCCTTACTTCCTTGCTTCCTTATATTTAAGAGTGCCTTAGAGGCTCGTATATCGTATATATCTGCCTTTAGCTCTTTATTATTATCTGCCGTTCAAGGAAAAATAAATAAGCGCGTAGTAGCGAAGAGAATATACCGATAGAATTAATACTAGAAGTATTTAAGTTCCGTGGCTTACTATTACTAGAGGAAGGGTAGAAATATAGAGGCAGTTAAGAAGAAGAGCGACGAGGAAACTACTAAACAACGCGTATAAATGCTAAGTATATACAAGGTAGGTTTAGCTGTTAAGAAGGCATTTTACAAAGAGCGTAGAGTTATATTATCGTGCTAGCTCGTCGGTCTCGTAGGCTCGTCGGTCTTGTAGACTTGTCGAACAGCGATAGAGAGAGATAGTCTACGTTCTAAGTAAGGATTATCGGACAGGCTTAATTAAGAGGTCGCGAATTAGTAGGATCGAAGAGGCATCTGCCTTATAGAGACTAGTAGAGTGTTCGTGACTTGACAGGTATTAAAGAGGCATCTGTCTTATAGAGAGGTTAGTAGAGAGTTTAATGATTTAATAGGTATTAAAGAGGCATCTGCCTTATAGAGAGGCTAGTAGAGGGTTCGATAGTTGTTATATAATTAGAGAGAGAGAGTCTACTAACGAAGTAGAGTCGTTTCTTATAGTTATAGCTTAGTATTAGCTGATCTAAAGGAGAACGCCTTCTCTAATTATTATAATAGTAAGGTATTAGCTTCTAAAAAACAAAAATAAGAGAGAGTTATAGAGTAGGTAGAGTTCGTTAATTTAAGCGTTTAAAGACAAGTAGAGAGTTATTAAGTATAAATAGATATTAGAGGTTTCTAGCTTATAGAATAGATAGATAGATAGATAGATAGATAGATAGATAGATAGATAGACTAGATAGACAGATAGATATAGTAGTTATAACTAGAGAAGCTTAGAATAATATAATAACATATATAGCTTATAGACCGCGTATAAATATATAACTACGCTAGATATAAGTTAGGTACTATAGAACTGTCTATACGAAGATTCTAAGCTAAGAAGAAGAGGAGAGCTTAAGAGAGCTTCGATCTAAATATATTATATAGGTTACTAAGTAGACTATATAATAGTATATAATAGTCTAAACTATTATATATATCTATTACGCGATTTATATATAAGTATCTACTATTCTATATTTAGACTTAATAATAAATAGTATCTTTAGCTTTTATATTAATTTAAGTTTAGATAAGAATATTCTAAGATTAGAGAACTTAGAGAATATAGATAAAAGATATAGAAAGATAAGAGAGACCTCGCTCTAGCTAGAATAGATAGTACTATATAAGCTATAGCTAGATAATATAGTAGCTATAAGTAAAGTATATAGAGAGCTAGTAGTATTAATATTATATATATAAAGCTTATTATAAGTTATTAACTTCTAATATATAGAAAGGTACTTAAAGGTCTAATAGTAAATTATTTCGTTTAAATTACTAGTATAAACAGATATATTTATTACTCTCTATAGTATAGCTCTCTCTAATTACTATAACCTTAAGAGTAGTTTAATCGCCGCGAGAAAGTAATTCTATAGAAGAAGAGGCTATATATTATAGTTAGTAACTAACTCGCTTAAATTCTAGTAGATTAATCTAGTAATAGTAAGCGATATATCTAAGCTTATAGTCTTTACTAGGATTTAACATCTTATATACTAAATTGTAATAAGGAATATTATAGAGAATAGTAGTCGTTTAGTAGAATTTCTAGTATAAGATATACTTTACTAGTATCGACTAATAGAAAAGAAAATATTTAATATCTTACTAAGCTTCTTATAGAGTATATTTATAGTCTAGAGTTCTCGACTAACTAAACTATAGATCTTTAATTAATATATACTTCTATAACTAATACTTAATAGCCTATAGCGACTATAAATAGAGCTACTTCCGCTAATATTATCTTAAGAAGTATTAGACTAGTAAGACCTATAGAATAAAGTTAATTATAAATACTATCTATAAATCTAAAAATTATATAATTAGTACTAAGATCGAGATTAAAGAAAGATATATTTAGAAAATAAAGAACTAAATAAACTAATAGTTAGAAGATAAAAAAGATAGCTAGAAATAATATTCTTCGATAGAGTATACTTAGAATAAGATTAAGAGGCTATCTTATAAGACTAATAGGCTTATATACTAGTAAAATTAGAAATAGACTAGAGTAAGATAGTTTCTAGTTAGAAGATTATAATTAAAAGAAAAACAACGCGAATTTAGTAGTATAGATATAGAAAGAGATTATAAATTATAAAGTATCTTTTAAGAAGATCTTTTACATTTATAGACGTCTTCTTAAATGTCTAAATCTTTAATTATCTAGATTAATATTATATTATCTTATATTTCGTTAGCTAAACTATCGAGGAAATCTATTAAATAGTAGTATATAAAATATATAGTATTCTAAAGAGTAATTATATTTATCTATCTAAGAGAGTAGAAAGAGAACGATATTCTCTAGTAGTTATATATATTAAGTATAAAGCTATATCTAATATAGATATTATTACGTTTCTAATAGTTATATATTTATATAGTTTATACTTATTATACTAACTAGAGGTCTAGACGCTCGAGTACTTAAGGACTTCTAATTACTCTTCTTAAAAGATAAGCTTTATACTTAAGATAAATACTTTAATACCTTCTTCTCTTTCTACTATAGTGTAATTAAGTCTCTAATCGCTTTATAGCTTTCTAGTTATAAGTCTAGTCTAGTACTATAACTATAATTATACTTCTCTATATAAATTAATATATAATAAGTATATTACGATTATAACTATTACGCTATTATAGTGTAATCTACACCTTTACTAAAAGCTACTTATCGACTAAAATAGCGAGCTCTAGTTTCGATAATAATATACGCGATATATCTCTTAGAACCTAAAAGGACTAGCTAGACTAGTTCTCTATACTATAGATTAATACGGTTTAGAAGAGAGTTTAGAAATACTTTAATCTATTAGCTCTAAATGTACTAGATATATTAACTAAGCTTAAACTAGTCTTAGTTAATACTCTAATTAAAGAATATATCTAAAAGAGATTTAATTCCGAGGTTACTATAGCGTTATATACTCTAGAAGTATATAATAGTCTTCTAGAAAGCGAGTAGAAAGGATTATAAATTCTAGCTCTATCTACTCTCTAAGGGTTCCTAGAGTCTACTTTCGAGGATATAAGGAAAGAGTATACTACTTAGAGTAGAGACTTTATAAACAACTCCGCCGAAAGAACTTAACTCTAGAGAGGCTACCGAGTAGTAGTTATATAGATCCGATAAACTGTTAAGGAAAGACGCTTGTTTACTATTCGCTAGAAGCTCGAAAACCTTAGTATTAATAGAACCTACATCTAGTAGAATGTGATTCGAGAATTCCAGAACTGAATAGAGCTTAACCTAGCTACTACTCGAGCGCTTACTAAGAAAATATACTATATAGTACTCGATAGCGCCTTAACAAAGTCGGTAGTGTCAGGGCTTGTAGCAAATGCTTTGAATTGAACTACAGAGGCTGTCTATGTACAAGAAGGATCGATTGTCCTTTCTAATATCGAGTCCTTGCTATCTTATATACCCAGTCTACAGATTCTAGAGGGTTCTGCCAAGAGTACTCTCGAAGGTTCTGTCGCGTCTATGCGTTGACAAGCGAGGTCACGTGAATGCGTCGCTAGACTACTCCAAGACTAACTCCACGGGTGTAACCCTTAACAGGTAGATCTAGTTAAATAGATATAGGAATAGGAATTCGTATACTAAGAATACTTATTCTATAATATCCTAGACGTTAATAAACTAGAATATAGCGAAGACTTTCTATACGCGTACCTTTATATAAGATCGATATAGGCCTAAAACAAGCTCGATAAAAGAAAGTAAGATATAGTTACTAGAATAATATATATATTAACTAAGATACTCTTTAATACGTTTCGCGCTCTTCTCTAGAACGTCTACTAATCTTAAAAACATCTAAAGAGAGAAATCTATATAATATTAGAGTACTAAGACAATTTAACTTAAGCTTATCTTAGAGATATAAGGAACCTAAGAAAGAATATATCTTATCTCTATAAATAAAAGTACTACCTCTAGAAAATAATAAGATACTACTATCTCTAGTTCGCTCTTACTAGCTTCTTAAGTAAACCATTTAAATATAACTCTAAGAAGGATAATATTAAGTAGATAAAAGCTAATCTTTAAGGAACCTAGTAGACGAAGCTCTATATAGCGCTTACTAAATAGAGATAGTACTAAGAATCTAAGGCTATAAGCTTAAGCTTAACTAATAAATAACTTTCGTATTCTAAAATAGAGTATATTAGAGCGATCCTTAACCTATCTCTTATAGAAAACGAATTTATAGTAAGTATAGATATTTACTTAACTATACTCGATTATAGACGCTATCTACTTAGTAACTTAACACTTCTAGACAACTATAGAGTAATAAACTTAGTTAACTATAGAGAACTACTTAATAAAAGAACCTTTATAAAAGTAATAAACTAAGAGGCAGGTACGTCTAGGCTCGCTATCTCTAAATTTAGAAAGTAAATAATCTAGAATATAATAAATAGAGTACTTAGCCTAAATACTATAAACCTCTAGCTTACTAAGGTCGCTATAGTAGAGAGTTTTTATATAAATATTATAGCTAAAAAGAGATTATTTAACTCGAGCGTATAGTATATAGGATTAGACTATACTTTAAGAATAGAGATAGCTAAATTAAGTATTATTATAAAGACGTTAGAGCGTAGGTAGAACCTAGTTTTTCTATAATATAAGTCTGTTTAGTACTATTCTAGCGCGATTTAAGCTAGTACGATTCTATACCTAAGTATTATAGTATCTCTAATACTTAAAGCTTAATATTACTTTAGACCTTTAAGAGATAAAGTATAACTAAGAGAGGACTTACTAGAAATATAGTATCTAAGGTTAGAATATACTAGCCTAAAGGCGCTAGAAGTACTTATAAAATATACTTAAAATATAATTATTAGAGGTATTCTAAGGAAGAACTATACTTACTATATAGTAACTTATACTAAATAAGTTATTTCTAGAAGGCTATTAGAGAACCGATTATAAAGACTATTCTAGAGGATTTACTAGAACCTGTTCGCGTTTAAAAAGAGCTATAATAAGTATATAATTCTACTTCTACTAAAATATAAGTATAATAGAAAAATATTTAGATTCTAGCTTATAGGAAAGAATAGATACAAGTTAACGAGATGTCTTTAAGAGTTCGAGAGCTAGATAAAGAGGTAATATAGACTTAACCGATATCCCTAGTCCGTGCCCAGCCCTAGTCAAAACCCCACCAAAAATCCACTGATTTTGCTCTACACCACGACACTCAAAAATGGCTAGAGCAGACAATTCTCATCGCATTAGCCAGGCGGTGGCAGCATTCGAAAGAGGAGATTATAGGACATATTCTGAGTGTGCAAGGGCCTTTGGATGCGACCGTTCTGCTCTTAGAAAGCGGGTTCGTGGCTTAACTAAGACACGCAGAGAAGCCACCGCTTTTTATAAGCAGGCACTCACCCAGGAGCAAGAGGATGTCTTGATTCGGCAGATTAATAAGCTTACGGACCGAGGAATGCCCCCTACGTCTTCTATTGTACGAAACCTCGCTGAAGAGATACGTGGTCGGCTAGTAGGAAAGAACTGGACAGGGAACTTTATCTGGAGGCATAAGGGGACGTTATGTAGCGGTTATTTAAAGAACCTTGAGAATCTAAGGGTTACTGCTGAGTACGCCCCTATGTTTACTCTCTTCTTTACCTTGGTATTTACTACTTTTCTCTCCTTTTTGCTCGCTTGTTCGTTCTTCGGCCGCAGAAGCTAATATCGCTTAGTTAGCTCAAGTCATTGAAAAGTACCGCATTACAGCTGATAACCTCTATAACTTCGATGAAAAGGGCTTCCTTATTAGAGTAGGCCGATCAATGAAACGAATAATAAGCGCAGCAGCGTACGAATCGGGCCGGGTGACGAAAAATAAGGAGGATGGGTCTCGAGAGTTTATTTCGCTCCTAGCATGTGTCTTAGCGATTGGTAGATGGATTCCACTACTTCTTATATATAAAGGAAGTTCGGGCGATCTTTCAAGTTCCTGGGTTCAAGATGTTATACTGGATTCAAACACCTACTTTGGCTTGTCCGAAAACGGCTGGTCCTCGAACTAATTTAGCCTTGAGTGGCTAGAAACAGTGTTTGAAAAGCATATAAAACCGAAGTCACCAAGGGCCTTTCGCCTTCTTCTTGTAGACGGTCACTCCTTGTACGTAAATATAAAATTTGTCGACTTCGCAGATCGGCACCGTATTATTATTATAATTCTGCCGCCTCATACTACACACCGATTACAACCTCTCGACGTAGGCCTGTTTGGTCCACTCGCCTCCTTTTACTCGAACTAGCTAAACGAACTAATGTCTACGTCCCGAGGACTAGTCTTAATGTTAAAGCGATTTTTCTTCTCGATGTTTAAGAAAGCGTGGAATAAGGCATTCATAGAACAAAACATTATATATTCCTTCGAGAAGCCTGGAATTTGGCCTGTAGCAGGGGAAAAAATAATTGCGTAAGTAATAAAGCCTGCTTCGCCCTTCAAAGAGCCTACGAAAGGCATGAAAACACCTCTTACTATAAAATCTATTTGACGAGCGTTCTTAGACTTTGAGAGATTACCCTCAAGACTTAAGGCGAACAAGGTCTTTTCTTTAATATATATTCTCTTAAGTAAAGTCTCTATACTTGAGTACGAGAATATTAGACTTCAAGCTGCTATTATACTTGAGAACCAGAAACGGAAGAGAGGAAAGAGGCTTAATCTTTGCGGTGAAATTAGTGAGGGAGTAGAAGTATACTCCCCTGGGAAGGTTATTCGAGCTCGCGAGTACCAGGCCGGGGAAGAAAAGGCGAAAGAGGAGGAAGAAAAGGCAAGGGATCAGAGGAGAGTAATTAGAAAGGCTAATGCTCTTGAAAGACAACGTAAGGAGGAAGAAAAGGCAAATAAGAAGGTAGGAGAGCAGCTTTACAAGGAGCTGGCTGCTGTAACTACAAAGGCCCTAAAGCAGATAAAAGGTCTACGAATCCTACCAAAAAGGACTACTCCACGTAGGCCTTAAGTTAAGAAAGGAGCTTCAAAGGGACAAAAAGAGCTAGAAAAGCTAAGTTATACACTTAAACTCAAAGCAGGAGTTCCAGCTGAAGTGGTAGCCCTACAATTGAAGGAAACTAGGTCAGGAAGGCAGATTAGGCTACCACTTCGTGCTCGTGCATAGTTTTCTACACTCATTCTGTATTTAACTACCTGCCATTAGTCTATATACTTAATTGCATGTAATTCTAACGAGCGGTTGTTGAGATATATAACTTTTTAATAGCATTGTGAAATTTTGGTGGGGTGGGTTTTCACTAGGGCGGGGCACGGACTAGGGATATCGGTTACTATCTATAAATTTAAGTTAGATAATAAAATAGAACTAATTAGTATTAAAGCGTCGAGAGTATTAATAGAAAACAACTTAATTAGCTTATATAGTATAAAGTGTAATATTAAAGTATATACTTATATATTTTATAATCCTATACTTCTTTAGAGAATCTATTAGTTAGATTTTACTTCGTTATAGAGTGTCGCGGCATTTATACTTCGAAGACTCTACTAAAGATAATAGAATATAATATTAGATAAGAGCGATAAATTATTTCTTACTAATTAATATATAGTATTTTATCTACCTCTACCTTTGTCTAGATAAACCTCGTAAGTAGGTTTCCTTATACTTTATATCTTTAAACTCTAGAGCTATATTTAAATATAATAGAAGCTTTATATAATAGCTCTAAAACCTAAGAAAGAGTTAATAGTTATAATAGAATAGAGAGTAGTAGCGATAATAGCTTTTAATACTCTTAATAGAACGATTAATAATAGAGCTAAACTAACGTCTATCTCTATATACTAAGACGCTTCTCTATAACGAGATAAATCGTAGATACTTCGAGTTTAAGTATCTAAAAGTTTATAAATATATAGAGATATCTATTTGTTTTTATATTAGCTATATTATATACCTTCTCTAAATACTTCTAGCCTATTAATTCTAAAAATTATTATTATATTATCGTTATACCTTAAATTTATAGAGAGCCTTCTTTTATACTATAATAAGACCTCTTAATATATAATACTACTACTAATTTTTTTTCGTCTTTTAAATATATAGATTAATTAAATATAGATATCTAGGTTCTATTATAATACTAAAATACTATTACTACTTAATTAGACATCTATTAGCTTCTCTAGAAATTTATAGATTCCTTAACTTATCTTATTAAAATGTTTACTCTAGTCTCGTTTTTATATTTTTAATAGATATAGAATAGACGTTTTATCTAAATTTACTCTCTTTAGTATCTATGTTTCTAGACGTCTATTATCTCTAAGTATACGATTTCTAAGTATACTATCGCTAAGTCTATCTCTAAGTATACTATCTCTAAGTCTATCTCTAAGTCTATCTCTAAGTCTATCTCGAGGATTATAGATATTTTATTTATTTAGTTTTATAGAAACGTTCTTAGCTTTATAATCTACGAAGTTAGTTAGTATACTTTCTAGTTCTAAGATCTAAATATACCTTAGATAACTAGAAGTAAATATTTATATTAATCTAGTAGTTAGACTATTTTCGTATTCGTATAAGCTTCTTCTCTAATTCTAAGCCTTTAATTTAATTAGAGTATTAATAGTATCTTATATTAAATTTTAAAATTCTAGAAGATACTCGATTTCTAAATACTTTACTAAAGTCTTTCTACTCTTTCTATCCTTTTCTAGTAGTATATAACGCTAGTAAACCTTACTCTCTCTATCTATCTCTCTCTATACCTCTACCTTCTCTACCTTCTCTATCTCTTTATTATTAATATATCTAAGCTTTAATTAATGTCTACTATTATCTTTCTTATTTCTTATAGAGCTAGGTTATATTCTAGCTTTTATCCTTCCTTCTTATAGAGATAGAGAAGAAATACTAGCGAGGCTATTATTTAAGCCGATCTTAAAAGTACTATCGAAATCATTACTATCTATTTTATTATAGAAACTCGTTTCTTCTTCTAGTATAGATAAGACTCTCTCTTCCTTCTCTATATTCTTAATTCCTTCTTCTAACTTCTTATAAGAGCTCTCTATCTATTTTTTAAGTTTCTTCTTATATTAGCGTCTAACTTTCGAAATATCCTCGAACCTTTATCTAAGCTTTAAGAGCTGTTTAGAACTATTTCTTAGATTAGCGAGGTCTTTAGTATTATTAATATCTTTTAGAGTTTACTATCGCTACTTCTTCGCGTTATTAACTTGATTTAGCTAGAGTTATAGTTAGTTATAATCTATTTAAAGCTAGTTATATTTTATTTAAAGCTAGTTATATTTTATTTAAAGCTAGTTATATTTTATTTAAAGCTAGTTATATTTTGTTTAGAGCTAATTATAGTCTATTCGAAGCTTTCTCTCTTATTCTCGAAGATTATTTATTAATTTATCTCGATAGTTAACTCTCTCTTCTAGTCTATCTAATTACTACTAACTCTCGAAGAGTTCTTTCTTTAATACGTTAATGTCGACTTAGCTATCTATCTACGAAGTATAGTTCTTATACTCCTTCTCTATATTATCTATAATTTATTATATCTTCTTTATATAAGTATTATAGAATATTATTAAGCTATCTTTCTACTCTAGTATTAGGTCTCTCTATTTCTTACTAGATATATCTAGATTCTAATAGCTATCTAAGTCTTCTCTTACTAGGTAGAAGGTAAGGTTATCTCTTCTAATAATATAGTAAATTCGATCGATAGTATTAAGAAAAGTTTTAAGAGAATAGACTATCTCTCTATCTTTCTCTTAAATATAAAAATCACCTCTCTTCGATAGAAGAAGAGAAACCTTATACTTATACCTACTAATAGAGGCTTTAGTATATTTAATTAAAGGTAGTAGTCTAGTACTATCGAAGAGTAGAAGGAGAGAGCCTTAGTCTTCTACTATTATAAATATATATCTATAGTAGTTAATAATCTATTAGTATATATATCTAAGAGATAGCGAAAGATGTAGAGATTAACCTAGTATATATAGACTTCGAGAGAAGTAATAGTTCGTTATCTTAGAGGCTAAACGCGAGAAAATTAGAGAACGTATACTTCGTTATATAAACGAGAGTTTAGATATATAAGAGTAGAGATAAGCTTAGTCTATATATATAAGAGTATAAAAGTCTAGGTATAAGAGGTTTAGAGTACGAGAGGCTTAGAGTATAAGAGGTTTAGAGTATAAGAGGTTTAGAAGAAGAGTATAAGAGTCTAGAGTATAAGAGGCTTAGAGTATAAGAGATTTAGAGTATAAGAGGTTTAGAGTATAAGAGAAGTCTAGAGTACTAAGAGTCTAGAGTGTCGAGAGTCTAGAGTATAAGAGGTTTAGAGTATAAGAGTAAAGTATAAAATTAAGTAACCTATATCTAGATAATTTAGCTATAGAAGAACCTAAAACACTTCTTCTACCTATATCTCTATAACTAAAGTTTACTCTAAATTAGTAAAGTTAGAGCGACTCTAAGTAGTAGAATATTAATATTATAAGTTAGTATAATAGTTTAGGTTCTAGACCTAATATATAACTATTTACTACCTAGTAGAATCCTATATATTAGTATTATTTAGAGCTATCTTAGCTCTTTATCTTAGTATTCTAAGAATAGATTAGTTCTACTATTAAATATCGTCTTAGTCTATTATAGTTAGCGTAACTTATTACTATATAGTTTCTTATAAGCTCTATCTTAGAAAATATAGTTATAACTTTAAAATTATACTATAGAAGAAAGCTAATTTTATAAGTAAATATAAATAGAATACTATAATTAAAGCTATAACCTACTATAGAATATTCGAGAAACTAGCTCTTCTAGATTATAAAAAAATTAATTTATTAATAAGATTATTTAGAACTTTCTATTAGAATTTATTTTACTATAACCTAAATATTATCCTTATAAGTAGAGTATAGAATCTATCTAGTTTTTTACAATTATATTTCTTCTAGTATATAGTTTCTAAATAGAGATAAACTCTAAAATCTACTTAAGAGTTAAGAAACTATTCTATAAATACTCGCTATATAACTCTAAAGGTATATTTTATACTTTAAGAATATTTAATAGATATTATACTCGACTCTATCTCCTTCTCTAATATTAGATAAATACTTCTACTTAAAGTACTTAGTAAGGTCTTCTAGACTTATAAATAAATATATACGCTTCTTAAATAGTAAGTTTTCCTCTTCTAAATATATAAAGTAGATAGTTAGTCTCTTCTCTATAAATTCTAATAATATAGTAGTACTTAGTACTTACTTCTCAGCCTTAGCGAATTTCTACTATAGGTTAGTCTCCTTAGATAGCTTTCTATATAGTCGAGTAATAGCCTCTTCTTTCTAGAACGTATAGTAGGTAGCGACTATATCGATAGTAGTATTACGCTAGCGAAACTCTTTCTCTAAGGTTACTTCTAGTAGAGTTATTACTATCTTAACTAAGCGCTTCTAGATTAGAGGTATATCCTTATCTAGTTCTAGAGTAGTCTATACTTTCTAGTTAAACTTAAGCCTAGAGAGTTATAGCTTAATCTTATTAACTAGGTTTTCTAGATCCTACTAACCTTGAACCTACTTTAGAAGTATAACTCTTTACCGCTACCTTATATTAACAATCTCGCGGCTAAGAGTTTAGTACCTAGGCTATTATATTACTATACTCTAGAAGTAGCGTTTCTATTTCTCTTACTATATAGAAAGGTAGTAGATATAGAGATCTTAATTAACTAAAAGAGATTACTTAAGTATAAGATCTTATAGTTAGTTAGAATTAATCTATTAAGTTATTCGATAGACGGCCTATATTAGGTTATACTAAGGTTTATAGCTAGAGATAATAGCTCTAGTATTAGTAGTAACCTACTATAGAAGGTAGTACTTAATAAAGGTGTTAATCTTAGTATATTATAGTATTATATTCTAGAGTATATTACTTATATTATCTATTCGTCTATAGTTAGTACATCTTACTATAGAGTAAAAGAAATAAGTAATAAACTACTCTAGTTAAATATATTATCTATACTATATCGAAGATAGTATAGGCGCGTAATCTATAGAAACTCTATAAGTATACTAAGCTTCTTTATCTATAGTAAGAGCGTAGAGTATAGTAATTTCTAGTCTAGCGAGATCTTCTATCTAAAGAGCGTCTTAATAGACTTATAGAAGATAGAGATATTAGCCTTTTCTAGCTTTAATTATAAGAGTAGCTACTTACACCTAGGCTGAATATCTAACCTACTAATCTTCTCTATAGACGTGAGATTCGAGGCTAAAAACGCTTTATTAGTAAGAATAAGACCTAGTAAGGCGATATATAGACTAAGGATAAGGGACGGATCGAAGATAATCTCGAGAAGTAGAAATGTATTCCTAGCTTCCTTATAAGTAATACGTTATATAGTAGAACTAGAAGAGATTTAGAAAGGTAAAAAGGGTTTAGATAAAACTTATATATCTTTTATACTAAGATACTACTTTGTAAACTTATATATAAACTTAATTAAGATCTAATAGAGCCTACTCTTTAGGTCCTAGAGTAGAGTTACTATAATATAATAGTAGTAGAGGTTTAGAACTACTAAAGGTTAGTTCCTAGAGAAGGCAGCTAGGTAGTAGAAGAAGGTAAGTTGTATATAGTACTAGCTATATATATACTTCTTCCTTATCGTTATAAGGTTAGTCTAGAGTACGTCTATAAGATCCTTGATATATATAGCTGTCTTCTCGCGCTTCTCTATAGATAATCCGTGTTTCTTTACTAGCTTTATTAGAACCTATAAAAAGATATAACTATTTATTAGCCTCTAATCTAGAGTATTTTAGACAGGATGTAGTAGGTAAATAAGAAGCGCTACTTATATAATATATATTTCGATTTATTTTACTCTTAATCTTCTTACTAACTATCCTTTTATATATAAGCTAGAAGACCTTCTAGTATATCTCGAGGGTATTAGCCGACTTAATATCTATAAGCCTTCTTCTACTCTTCTCTCGACGTTAATTTAATATCTAATTAAAGAAG
Source organism: Hymenoscyphus scutula (assembly GCA_001399465.1). Lineage (NCBI taxonomy): Eukaryota > Fungi > Ascomycota > Leotiomycetes > Helotiales > Helotiaceae > Hymenoscyphus > Hymenoscyphus scutula. The sequence goes on from LKTO01000575.1 coordinate 16,346, forward strand.
GCCTTAAGAGTATAGTAAGAGATAGTCTATATTACCTAGGCTAGATTCTTTTCTATATATTTATAGTACCTTTAAAGAGTTAGGTTAACGATTTAATAGTAGAAGATAGTAGATAAAGAAAATAAAGTATATACTAACTAAATTATAACTTAATTATATTAAGAAGATAGAAACTATTCTCGCTATAGTTCTTATCTTTATCCTTAGATTTAGTAGAGTTATTCTCTTAATTAAGGTAGTATTCTAGCGGTTAGGCGTTATTCTCTTCTACGATCTATACTAGATCTATATTATTATATCCTTCTATATTAGAATTAATATTAGTTAGCTTAGTATTATCGTTAGTTTCCTTATATTTATCCTCTATATTAAAGTAGCTCTTACTATTTAAGGAAGCGTCTAGTAATAGTTAGCGACGCTATATATTAACTAGACCTAGAAAAGAGAAGAGCGACGATAATAGCTAGGAAAAGAGAGCTCGATATTATAGAGAGAAACTCTATCGTACACCTAAGAGGTAATAGATTTAAGAGGTTTAGAGAGGAAATAAAGAACGATAGAGAAGAGAAAAGATAGAGAATAATAGAGAAGAAGAGAAGGGGTAGATAATTAATATAAGCGTTACTATTCTAAGTTACTAGAGAATAAAGAGCATCTATTTTCTACTCTCTAAAAAGGCTTTTAACAAAGTTAGAATAAGAACCGATTGTCTTTTTTAGGTGTTTCTATACACTTACGGTTAGTCGAGATTATACCGCCTTAGCTAACTAGTACGAGAGCGCTAGAGTAGCGTAAGATTTTAGTAAGTTAACTCTTGAAAACAGCGACTAAAACCGTCGAATATAGCGGTTAGTTTACTATCTACTTGTTAAATTTAGTAATAAAACTAAGGTTTTAATTTTAGATATTTTTATATATAAATATATAAAGTATATAGTTATATATAGATATTTTTTATATAGGTTTTAAAGTAATCGACTCGATAATATAATCGACTCGCTAATAAACTATATTAACTTATAATTAAGAAGACTATAGTTATAGAGATACTTCTATTATAAAGTATAGATAGTAAACTAATAATTAGATTAGATTAATAGCTATTAATCTTTCTTATACTAAGCTTAGTTAGAAATATAGAAATAAAAATTAATAGTTATCTTATTTAAATAATATAGTTTATTAGTAAGTTGATTATATTACTAAGTCGATTACTTTAAAACCTATATAAAAAACGTCTATATATAACTATATACTTTATATATTTATATATAAAAATATCTAAAATTAAAACCTTAGTTTTATTACTATATAAAAAAGTAGTATTAAGAATTTTAGACGCTTACTAATTATAATCGACGATTTACTTAAAATTATCTCTATAATTATAATTATTTTTTTATTTCTTTAATAACTAAGTAATTATAATTAGTAAGTGTCTAAAATTCTTAATACTACTTTTTATATAGTAATAAAACTAAGGTTTTAATTTTAGATATTTTTATATATAAATACGTAAAGTATATAGTTATATATAGATGTTTTTTATATAGGTTTTAAAGTAATCGACTCGGTAATATAATCGACTTACTAATAAACTATATTAGTAGAAATAAGTATTTATAAAGCGATTAGCTTTCTTAATATAAAGAGCTAAGATAAGATACTATTTTTATTTATTATATAAGACTAATATAGTTAAAAGAAAGTTAGTTAAAAAACTAATATAGACGTTTTATTAAAAAGATAGTATAGAGATATACTAGTCTAAGAAGAGAATAGTATTATAAATTATATACTAATATATAATAAGTAAAGACTAGATAGTATTCTAATAGATTAAAGTACTATACTATAAATAACCTCTTAGAAAAGTAGAGCTCGATATTAAGCTAGTAATATAGAATCTTATTAGGTTAGTAAAGGATTATATAATAGAGTTCTTATATAATAGAGTCCTTAGAGGCTGTTAGAGTCCTTAATATTAGAGACTCTCTTTAAGCGAGAGACTCTAATAGAGGACTTCTACTTAAGCGAGAGACTTTAATAGAGAACTCTTACTTAAGAGAGAGACTTTAATAGAGAATAAAGGTTCTATATAAGACTAGTATATCTACTATTAGATAAGAGCTTTGTACTTAACTTAATATTATATTATTATTACTACCTTAATAGCTATATAGTTAAGTAATAAGTTTACCTTCGAGTAAATATCTAGTTCGCGATTAAACCTCTTTATAAGTAATAAACTCTAGCGATACTTAGTTACCCTAGTTAGTTAGTTTAAGAATCGTTATATATTACTAGCTAAAAGATAATAGACTAAGTAACAAAGCCTCCTTTACCTCTTTATATAACTTCTAAAGACTTAAAAACACCTCTTACTTTAAAAGTAATTCGATAAGTCTACTTAGACTTTAAGAAATTACTCTTAAAACTTAAAGTAAACAAGGTTTTCTCTTTAGTTCTTACTCTCTTAAGTTAAGTAAGTGTTCTTTCTTATGAAAATAAGAGACTTAAGATAGCTATTATACTTGAAAACTAGAAACGGAAGAAAGGAAAGAGACTTAATCTTTATAGAGAAGAGAGTAAAGAGGTAGAAGTATACTCTCTAGAGTAGGTTATAAAAGCTAGAGTAAATTAGTAAGAGAAAGAAGAACTTTCAAGGTAGGAAGAAGAAGTAAAAGAAGAGAGGAGAGTTAAACGAAAGGCAAAGGCACTTCTTAAGAATACAAAGGCTAAGGAATTAGCTGATAAAAGAGCTAGAAAGCAGCTTTAGAGAGAGCTGGCTATTATAACTCCTAAGGCTCTAAAGCAGAAGAAGTCTATATATATTACATCAAAAAAGACTGCTCCAAGGATGCCTCAAGTTAAGAAAGGGTCTGAAAAGGCTTCTAAAAAGGCTGAAAAGCCAAGTAGAATAGTTGTTCATAAGGCTAAGTTCCAGCCTCAAGAGGTAGCTCTACCTTTGCGGGAAAGTAGGTCTAGACGCTAGATTAGGCTACCTCTTCGTGCTCGCGCATAGATTTTTGTACTTAGCATACAATTAACTACCCTTCATTAATCTCCCTACTTAATTACATACAAATCCAATGTGTGGTTGTTGAAATATATGCATTTTAAGTGATTTAGTGAAATGGTTAAGGGGGCGTGCACAGTCCAGGGAAATCGGTTATCTCTCCCACGGATCTGAATGTACAGCTACGCACTCACCCTCCCTCGAGAAGCTCGATAGAATGAATACTTTGCACCTTCTCCTCCTTTCTCAACCCATCTTCGTGCGCCTCCGGAAGTACCTGATAAGCCAATCCCTTGACACTGCTCCCAGAGCCTCCATCGATAAGAGCGACGTACTTTCTGTTCCCCCGGGTCTTCATCTTTCCTTCTGACAGAATGGCTTGGCGTAAAACTGGAACAACATTTTCCCGGAGAGATAGGTAAGATAGGTAGCAGGCTGGTGAGCTTTGGAACACTGGCTAACGTGCTGTTGAAGAAGTACCACAACGGGAATTGGTTTGCTTTTTGGTCTAAATTCTTGAGGGGCATCAAGCAAATGTATAACTTGTGCTCAGTGTTGTGAAAGGATAGCTTCTTTTCCGATTGTAGGATAAAGTGAGGTTGACGACAATTCTATGTGGGCTCTTCCTCCTGGCACAATAATCACTGGTCCACTCACCGCATAGGACTCTTTCTAATTAGGTCGCCCTATTAAATTAGGTCAACTCGAAAACCGGTGCAAAAAGGGTTGGCGCACGAGAATTAGAAGCCTGGAAATACTGGCAAAAAACACGTTTTGTATGTAGGTGACCTGCCACTTTGGCTGGGCCTTCGATGTTGCAAAACATGCCAGTGCATTACTCTTTACCAGTACCACAATTTACTTCGGAAAGCCGCGGGACATTGTCCGCACGCTGAGCATCCTACGGAGATGAGAGGGCCTAGTTGAGTTTCAAGGCCTGAATGCACCACAGGCACCATCGTTCGTACGAATAGCCGAAGCGTTCTTGGCATATTTTGATTCGCGTTTTAGACGCATCATCTTCTTTGTCCTCGGGGTCCTCGCACACTGATAGCCATTCGTTTGGTAAATCTATTGCGGTCGTCGTGTTTCGTTCGAATGCTTGATCTTCTGTTGGCATAAAAGTAGACGTTGGAAGAAAGCATGTGAACACCGGAAGCGTGGTTTAAATGAGAGTTGTTTCGATGGCATAACTGGCTCCTTCTGAGGCTGGTGTAAGCGGTTAGATTCAACTTGATAGCGCGCCAAGAATTTTCTTTATGTACCCTGGTTCACTTTAGTCTAAACACACAATTATGTTGAAGTATGCGCAGGAGCAATGGAGCGATGTTATCATTATTATTAGCCGAACGAAGTAAGAAAGAGAGCACCAAGTGCAACTCAATATATGTTCTTCCTGATGTTTTTGCAAGAGATCAATCGATATTTGGAATAATGCCATAACATGAATATACGGTGTAGTTTGCTTTCAGCATCAATCTGGAGATCGAGTTTACCCAGCCAAAAACCTACCAGAACCAGACTCGTTGTCTTTCTTTGTCAACGAGTCCTTGCCGTCTTTGCCAGACGTGCCCTCACGTCGAGTTTTGGCACCCTCCTTTAACTTCTCCCAGCGGTCTCGATACCTAGTCACAACCATCTTGAGCTTCTCATTATCTTTTGCCAATCGCTCAATCTCTTGACCGCCAACTGAGACCTGTTCTTCCAACTCCATGACCTTTCGCCTGAGTGCTTCGTCGGAAGCCTGACTGGGGTGTTGTTCTCTGGCTGGACTTGAAGAACGAAATAATCTAATACTCTCTTGTAATGCCAGGCTGCTTTTCTGTGCACCCATTTCAAAAGCACTGAGTCGTTTGCTAAGTCTATCCACGATTTCTTTCATGCTCTGGTTCTCTGTGAGCAACTCCTCGACCCTATTCTCAAGTTGTTTGCTGCTGCCAACTCTCTTGATCCCCGGTTTCTTGATGAAAGCCGTGGAATTGGGCATGGGCGTTTCTCTCGCATCCTCGAAATCATCATCTTCATACTGGTCTGGGAAGAGTTCAGGGTTCTCGCTGTGCATGGAAGCTTGCAATCGACGTTTTTCCTTTTGGTCGAAAGACAATATTTGCGCATAGGACATTGTATGACCCGCAGTTGGGACCACATAGAAAGAGTCATTCGCAGAATTCCCGTCGCGTGTGGTGGCTCGTAGAGCCGCTCGAGATATGTATTTAGATAGATCTGGTTCCTGCCTTAGATTCTCCGTGCTGTTCGATGATTTTCTCTTCGCGGATGACCCTGGATCCCGCTCAACGGCCTCCTTCGTCTCCTCTGCGGCCAAAGGCAGCCCCGCAAACGCAAGAGGGGCAGAAAGCTTGTTGAGAAGGCTTCCAACGGTACTATAAAACCGCGAGAAGTTCTCGTCCGCTGCATTTGTGTTGTTCGCAGCATATTCAGCCACCGCAGTTGCTCGCGATGTTGAAGTCTGTGAATTGGCCTTTGGTGGATTGGTATGAGTCGGTGGTATCCAGCTGGGTTGAGCGGTTGGGTGTTCGGGAATGCTGCCTGGGACCTTTGCTCTTTTCCCGTCCCTCCGCGGATGTGCTTCTAAACTCCCAGGTACTTGCGGACTCGACACAGTAGGTGACAAAGGCAGTCTCGTATAATCTTTTCGAATGCCTCGAGCGCTAGCTAGGTTACTCGCGATAGAGGAGCTCAAGTCGCGAGGCGGGAGACGCCTGGGATGTTGTAGGCTCGGCGGATTTCTAAGAGGAGAGGAGGATCGAGTGCCAATATCAGATTTCGAGGCTCGTAGTTCGGCAACCGCGGCGGACGTAGACAGAGGCTTCTCTGCCAGAAGCTGGACTTCGGGTTCTGTGGAGGTAGTCGCGGGGGGATTTTCGGAGGGGTAACGAAGGAGTTCTGATAATCGCTGGTGATGATGCTCTAAAAGCCGTAAGGTCCTCATAGCCTCTGCGCTTCCTGTTCCCGAGGCTGCTTTCGCGAATTCTCCTGCCGCCAAAGCATGTTCGTTAATTGCGACAGTCGTGTCTGAAGTAGATGTTGCGACGGAAGCTGCTCGAGCATGATCGTGCGCCTATAAAGAATTAGTTCTCTGGGGAGGGTATGTCGACCTGATTTGTAGCTCACCAGCGTCAGGGGAGAGGACTCCATAATGACGAGTCTTGAAAGTAAGTTGAGAGTAGTTGTTGCATGGAAACAAGTTGTAGGAGTGAGTAGGGGCCTGGAACCTTTGAGACATGCAAGGGCAATTACGTAACGTCACGTGGTGATTCAACTACTCACCAATATTCACTCTCAAATAGAGTTGTGAATTTTGGTAAAAACTCAAATTTTGTATATGTTTACAATTTGTAGGGAGTCAATAATAATACAGATTCCTCATAAGGTCTATGATACCTTTTTATTAGAGCAAAAGTATCTCTGATACAAGAGAGCTTTCTTACACAAAATTTCCTCCGTCTTATCAAACTCTGCCTGAGCAGCTCTCAACTTCTCCCTAGCTTCACTTGCAACGGTCAGGGCTTTCAACAAGTTCTCCCGTGCTCCCAGATCGGACACCTCGCCACTGCTCTTATAGCTCTTTACTTTCTCGGCTATTTCCCAACCTTCTTTCAACTTCATGGCCTTCTCATTGATTTTGTCTTGTTCCTCTTTCAGCTCCTTCTTCTCTTTTGCTTCCCTCTCAAGTTTCTCCCACATTCGCTTAGCCTGTTCGTCCGAAATTTTATAATCAACCCACTTAATATCACAAGTCTTAGGATCCCTCATCGCGTTGACACTTCCAAAATATCTCTCCTGGAATTTCTCAATAGCTTCCAACAAAGGAGTTCGTGCTGAAGAAACACAAGTCGGCAAATTCCCTTTCGATATCCAGTCGCGATCATCGTCAATAACCCTTGCCAGTTTAGCAAGGCTGTCATCCCTCAGATCCTCATCTTTCTTAGTGATCAAAGGAGTTCGTAAACCATATTGCCGAACTTGAAATTCAGCAGAAGAGCTCGACATCCGCGAGAGTATCGCGAGTTCTCCAATCAAATTTTTCATCAAAGTAGTGGGAGGTCCTTGAAGCTGGAGCTGGGCATCCTTCGACGCAGTTATAAGTTTCTCCTCCTCATTTAAAGACTCAAGCACCTCCTCCCAAGGCCCGAAAATAATCAGCTGTCGATATCTTTCCTCCTTGTCCAAGCGTCTCTGTATCTCTGGTGCGTGGTATGTATTCGGCCTACCAATCTTTTGTAACGCCATCCTGTCTCTCGCGTCCCACGTGTCCAGTTGGAGAATATTCTTTACCTCCTTAGCCTTTCCTTGATAAAAACTCGCATATCGGAACAAGATATTCTCGCAAACAATATGTCGGAATTTATTCAGGACCTCGTGATATCTCTCCTCTCGTTGCAGTAGACCTTGCAGTTTTTGCTCAGCTTGCATGCATTCAATTTGTAGACCCAGATATTCAGTGTTGAAACTTTGAATCCCCTGCAACTTCTCATGGTTGTGCACCATGTCCTCTAAGAATTCTCGGAGACTGGGACTGATACCACGGTTTGCTCGCAATATTCGAAGTTCGGCGATAGATTCTTCGTGAGGGTATTTTGAGACTACTGTGCCCACGTATCGCTTCTTGCGGGGGAACATGGACGAGAACTGGATGCTTTTGTGGTACGTCTGTGGTACTAGGGGTGTGATGGAGAGGTCTCCCATTTTCGACCTGGTCGGGATAAATCCAAAGTTTATTAGAAGAGAGGATGTTGTGATGACCGATTGCCATTATTGCACAACACGGAATGTGGGCTGTGGGTGCTTTATAAAATTCGGCGTAAGTGGACGGAGTGACGGCATAATTGATTATAGCTCGAGAAATGACATTGTGAGTCTGGATTTCAGATGACGATGTGCATTCTAAATCTAACGTGTCTCAACGATAGCGAACACACTAGAATCCTATAATTAGAATAGAACTTAGTCCGACTTGACACTAATCATATCAGGGACACATAGGTACCCCATCGTTGAGACCCATCTAAATCGGCATTGTGATTCATATACTCACAGAAAATCAATTTTCAGGCTAACCAACTATTAAATAGCTCCAAAAACCGCCAAACTACTCCTCGCATTTCCACTAACCTCAACCATCAAGTTATCCGCACAACTGCTTCCAAGCCCGGCGTTTCCAACCCATCCAGGCTCCCAGTAGAACAAGCCAACACCGAGAGAAGAACTGGTAGCCGCAACAGCAGCGGCAACAGTCTTAACCCATGTTGTCTGACCCTCCACACTCTTCGCCATGGAACAATCAGAAGGAAAAGTGTACTTCGGACTTGGACATGAAACAGGCCAATCCGTTTCTGCGACAATAACTTGCTTCCCAAAAGTACTAGCAATATTGCTCATACTAGTCTTCAAACTCGCTAGAGTAGCTGCAGAATTGTAAAATGGGTAGTAGGAAAGACCGATGATGTCGAAGTCTGTGCTAAGGAAGGTACCTTGTGCGAGGATGAGTTTGTAGAACCAGGATTGGGTACTCCAGTTCCAGCCATTGTCAGTATGTATCATGATTTTAGGCTTTGTTGTAAGGGTTGAATCTTTTACTCCCGCGGCAGCGGAGTGGAGGAGACGCGCGAGGTTCGCGGCGTTGGCACTCTTTCCGAGAGGGAAGAGAAAGCCGTCTGTTATTTCGTTACCGAGAGATATCATAGTGAGAGGAACGGCGGCTGTTTGGAAGGTATTGCAGGTCGTCAGGGTGTAGTTGTAAACTTTCCACGCGAGGTCGTCGATGTTTGTTGGCCAGCCACTCGGGAGTTTCTTCTCAAGTCAGCAAGTGCTCGCATATCCTCTTTTTGAAAACCATACCTGGTTCGCCGGGTCTGCCCAGGTGTCGCTATAATGTAAATCCAGATAGACTTTAAGTCCCGCAGCAATCGCTCGCTTCCCAAGTTTGAGGTTGTAATCCAAGTTGTAATTTCCATCCGATGGATTAACCCATAATCGTTGTCGTACAGTATTCACACCACTAGCCTTTAAAATTGTCTCAAAAGGTTGCGTAACACCAGTCGCAGTCTTGAAACTTTTTCCCGACTTCTCAAGCATGAGAGTCGAAGACCAATCCACCCCTTTATAAGTCAAAGCCGCATTGGCGATCGGAAGTGATCCCAGCAGGAGAAGCGAAGCAAAAATTTGTAAAAACATTATTGCGTAAAGAATGTAGGTCATCAAGGACAAAAGGCTCGACAGAAAGAAAAAAGATGGTATAAATAGCTGAATGAGAAGAGGGAAAAGGCAATAACAGAGAGGCGTAGCCTGTATTCATTCCACCAAGGAAAGATCCATGTATTACGAACCCAAAAAGAGAGGGATTTAATCAATCCCCGTGTTGGATACCGGGGTGACCTTGCCAGATCAACCCAATCCTGGGGCTCTTCGCGGGGTCATCGAGAGGGAAATAAGTAAATAGCCTTTAGTAGGTAATTGGTTGCGCCACTGCGGGACGTTACCAGACATTGCGGGGTGAGCATTGTTTCAAAATAGCCACGGACGAAATTCGTGAATTTTGGATATAACCCCTTTTCATTCCAACGAGGTTTCTTTTGTGAGAGATTCTCTCTCAAGCTTCCAAGAGAGTCCTCTGATCGACCTGGTATTCAAGTCCGGCCCGAACCCCACACCCGGAACCAAATTTATGAGTAACCTAGGATCGGCAGAGTGAGCTGCCCGTATTTACCCCTCACCGTCAAACTAAAGTAAAAACCCGAAAATAAAATTACTTCCACCAGTCGTCGTCGTAAGACCAAGTCCTATTTCCTTCCACCCCCCAGGCAAAAGCTGCAGGTTCACAAGAACAGCCTTTGAAAACACACGCACACACTCTTCTCTCCTCTCATCTACTACGGAGGATAACTCCTCCCTAACTATCCAGAGATGTGAAGTCAAGAACCTTGACAGAGAACTCCGAAGTTGGTATCTCCTTTGCCGTCTTGCATTGGAAAGACAGCACCTCGTGCTTCTCACGCACCGTACAATCCAGGAGGTGTGTATTGCCCAAAATCTGGAAAGTAAGGAGTTAAATTCAGAAGAGATTCACTAACACACCCCACACATCAGAATACAGTAAATTAAAAAGCATGATGAATACTTCCGACAGTTGCATAGAAATGCGTGTCCCCAATTCCTGATATATAAGCAACGGGCAGTGACGAAAACGTCGAAGTCGACTAGAATAAAAACTATCAGAACCTCCACATCAAAATGCAGATGTACCCCTCCCTTAGTTCCCTCACACCAAAATCAAAATCAGATCAAAACTCCCACCGGTAGGCAAGTCCCTAGTGATTCCCATTCCCTGTTAACACCCGCTACCAGCTTCAAGAAACAAAATTACAAGTATACCCAGAAGTATCGTGAACCGTTCTCGGTACTTAAGCTTTCCCCTCCCCAAAGCATCCACCTATCTGAAAGCAGACATCAAGCCTAATGACATGCACAAAATAAATTCCCCCCCCCCTCCCTCACACTCACTTAACAGCATCAATTAGACCATATAAAAAGTACGCAAAATGAGTGTCATCAGATTCCACCAGTCTAGAGGCAAGTGTTAAGTTAAGCCCTGTAGTTACCCAGCTTCTCAAAGCTTCTAGCTCCCAACATTAAATAATTACAACTAATAATTTCGTCGCCTGAGGAAGCTCTTGACTATGTAAACGAGCCCTTGAAAAAAAAGTGTATACACCAGAAAATTGTATATCTCTTCTCTAAGTAAACTCATCGATAGCTAGAAGACAAGGAGCTTCATTTCTATAATATACACAATCGACCGTAAGGTCTCTTAAACTAATTACTCTTCTTCCCCCCGCTTCTTCTCTATTTATTATAGCTGTCTTCTAGATCCCGGAACTAGAGTATATAAGTAATTATAAAGAATAGTAATTAATAGTTTTACTCTCTAATTAATTATATATACCTCGAATACTCTCTAAACTATATACCTCTCTTTTTTAGAGAGTACTTCTATTAAAACAGAGGTAAAATTATTTTTGAATATTTACTAACTTTACTACTAATTTATATCTAATTCTTAGTGAATTTAAACTATATAATATAATTCTAATTAACTTAGAGCTTTTTTATCTCCTTCTATATTTATACCTCTACTACTACTACTACTACTACTACTAATATAACTAATATATTACTCTAGAAGTATAAAGAGAAGGTTAAGTAATAGAATCGCGAGTAGTATTAAAAGTCTCGTTATATACTATTAAAAGATCTTATATAATAAGAGGTATAAGATATTATAATAGAGAGATCTATAACGTAGTTTATTAGCGAGTCGATTATATTATCGAGTCGATTACTTTTTCTTAGTACTAAACTTTATATCTAAATAAATTAACTATAATATATTAAATTAATTATCGCTCTTAGAATCTAATAAACTAGATATATCTATAACTTCTTAACAAGTTTATATATTATAACTATCTTTTCTATAAGTTCTATAGTACTATCTAGAAGGTTACCTCTTCTTATAACTAGACCTTGTCTCGTATATATCGTATTATACTTACTTATCTATATCCTTATAAGCTAAAATATCCTATATATTCTCTACTATAAGTGCTCTCTTAATAGACACGAGTCTTTTTAGCTCTATAGCGTTTACTTAGAGCTTTATTTACCGCGCGAAGAGTATAGATCTCTATAGATAAAAGAGTTATCTTATATACTATTCGCTCTATACTCTTTACTAATATAGTAACTATTTAAAAAAGAGGAGTTAGCGAGCTTCCTTAGTAATAAGCTATATAAGTTTATATAAGAGTTAATTATAAAAGTACTTCAGTTAGATTTAAAGAGGTCTAGAACACCTAAGAGAGAGAGTTAGTACTAGACGACTAAGAGAGAGTTAGAGTCTATAACCTTATATTAAGCTTTAAAAGAACTACTTATAAGTTAAAAGGTACTAGGCTAGCTCTATAGAATCTAGCCTAATAGTTTAGAACTATTATTATTTCCTTATATACTACTATAAAGGCTAGAAAGAGCTTAACCTTTATAATATAGTTAATATAGACCTTAATAAACGTCTTAATCTACTAACTATATACCTGTTTTAAAATACTATAGTATCTAATATTAAGTAGTTAGATTAGATAAGATAAATAAGAAGATAGTCTAAGAGTAATAATATTATATATCTTATAGTACTCTTAGAACTTTATTAGAGCTTATAGTAAATACTATAAATTAAACTATAGAGGCTATCTATATATAAGAAGATTCTATTATTTTTTCTAAACTAGAGTTCTTACCTTCTTATATACTTATATTACTTATAACGTAGTTTATTAGCGAGTTGATTATATCACCGAGTCGATTACTTTTCCTTAGTATAAACTTCTAAAATTTTAATACGCGTTTTCTTAACTATTTATTATAGAAATTTAAACTTAAGAAGAGCGAATCATTCTAGCTATTAAGGCTATTCGAACGTCTAAAAAACTAAGTAAACGCTTCGCGGCGAAGATCTATAAAGTACTATATATAACTCTTTTCGATAGAATAGCTAGCTAAACCTACCGCTCTAATTCTAAAGCTAATTATTATAAGTTGACTAAGTTAGAGGAGGAAGTGATTATTTAGTATATACTTGATATAGATTCTAGAGGATTTACGCCCTAGCTTACTAGTGTAGAAGATATAGCTAATTTTATCCTTAAATCGCGAGAGAGAAGACGCGTTAGTAAGCTCTAGACATATTAATTTATATAATAATAACTAGCCTTAAAGACACGTTTTAATCGCGTTTACGACTTCTAAAGAGCCTTATACGAAGATCCTAAGCTTATTAGCGCGTAGTTTCGACTAGTAGAGAATATAAGGGTAAAATATAGTATTTAAGACAACGATTTTTAGAATTTTAACGAAACCGGGTTTATAATAGATGTTATTTATCCTAGAATAGTTGTTACTCGAGTAGACCGGCGTAGTAGAGGTAAGGCAGTTCAGCTAGGCAATCGAGAATAGGCTATAGTAATTGCTTATATTAATAGAGAGGGCTTAAGTATTTCTCTATTCTTAGTAGTTTTGTAACGACATGTATATAAGGCCTACGATGTAGGTTGTAGAATCGTAGAAACTGTTAATTCGAAGATTCTAAGCTAAGGAGAGAAGAGAAGAAGAGATAGAAGCCTAGAAGCTAGAGGCTCTTAAATACATAAGGTGCGTCTAGCGTATACCCTTGGCTAAGAGCTAAGCGAGGGATAACTAAGCGAGGGATAACTAAGTAAGGGATAGCTAAGCAAGGTATAGTAGCGAGGCATAGTAGCGGTCAGAACCGTTATAAGTTTAGAGTAAGAACTATCTCTCTAACTAGTATACTAACGGCGGCCTTCTATCTAACTAGGTTATTAAACTAATAAGTAATAGTTAGATAAATAATAAAATAGGTCTAGAATAGTTAAAGTACTTTAATAAATATACTATAGCTTATATAAAGAGTCTATATCGAATACTAGTTCTAGATAGATATAAGAGTTATAAATCGGCTAAGTTCTAAGAGTACTATAAGATATATAATATTATTACTCTTAGACTACCTTCTTATTTATTCTATCTAATCTAACTACTTAATATTAGATACTATAGTATTTTAAAACAAGTGTATAGTCGATAGATTAAGATGTTTATTAAGGTCTATATTAACTATATTATAAAGGTCTAGTTCTTTCTAGCCTTTTATTACGAATTATATATATATATAACTAGTAAAGACTAGATAGCGTTCTAATAGATTAAGTACTATTATATACTCTTATAGTATTAAGAGATTAGTTAGAGTAGCTAAGTAATCTAAGGATTTTATTATATAATAAACACGTGACTCGCTTATCGAGTTATATAACTATTAGAGCTTATAGAAGCTTATATTAGAGCTTAGGATCTAAAGATCTAGAAGATCTAATAGTTAGTACGCGAGGACGAAGGTTCTATATAAGACTAGTACGTCTACTATTAGATAGAAGCTTTATACTTAACTTAATATTATATTATTATTACTACCTTAATAGCTTTATAGTTAAGTAACGAGTTTACCTCTAAGTAAA
>LKTO01000576.1:0-30418 GCA_001399465.1 Hymenoscyphus scutula
GAGTCAAAGTCTAGAGTAGACAGCTTGTCTTCTAGGATCTCAATTCGTGTGTTATAGTCGCTTCCTAGCTTCCGGGCGGCCCTGAGAAGTGCACTAATCTTAGACTTCTCAGTAGGTGCTTCGTCTACATCTGTGGCGAAGATAAAGGCCTGTAGATCACGAAGATCCGTAGATATTGAGTCGATTGTGGCACCTGCCTTTGGCTCGTATCTATAGAACTGGCTTGTGTACGTGGCAAGAGATATGTCGTTAGATGGGCGGCAGTCCTTCTGCAAAGCCTCCCATTGCTCCTGGGCTGTCCCAAAGTCGATGATCTTGTTTTTCATCGTAAGTGAGCAATAGCTCATAATACAACTCCTGGCCTTGGCATTCTTGCGTCTCCATGCCTCCTGAGGTGACAGTGTTCCAATATCAGTATCAATACTGACGTCCTGAGGCTGAGAGGGACCTCCTGCTCTTGTTGACATGCGTGGTGCAGGGGTTGCAGAGCTTGTGGTACTGGCTGGTCTTGGTTCGTCACCAAGGACAAGGTCAAGAAGTCCTCTTGCTTCGAGCAAAGAGCGTACTTCTTCAGCCTATATTCGGTAGTTGAGGGCTCCTGAGAGCTTTGGTATTTTTGGCGATTTGTCGTCGTACGACATGCTTGACCAATAGGATATGCAGGCTTAAGGTATGATATGATTGGTTGAGCGGTAGAGCATCCGGGCTCATAACCTGTTGGAATGCAGGACTTTTTAGGAGTGCAAGAGTAAAAAGACTTCAATTACTTGCCTTGCTCTAGAAGAGCAGAGGGCACATATATAGAACTTTGCAATAACCATTGCCGTACCCATCTACCGTGAAAAACTCTTTCCTGCCGGCATGCCCGACGGGCATACCGATATCTCATAAGTGGCTTAATATAACAGATATCACCGTACCTATCAACACCATCCCTAACAGACCATCTACAGTTTCGCATTCCCGAGCGTCTAGTACTCAGCAAATTTGACATATGGGGCAGCTCGCACCAGCTCTTCCACATCGCGATTCTATGCGCCATGTACACACACATGACTGCTCTGCTGCAGGGTTTTACGAATTTTCATACATCGGATGTGTGCCAGTCACAGGGAGGTCATTAAAAAGACAAGTGGAAAGAAGGTTGAGCTAGATTATGTTGGGATGGACCGAAGTAGGCTGGTTTGAAACGAACTCGGGATGGAAGAAGATTGTTTGGAGCTATTAGACAGAGAAGATTTGTTAAAGGCTACAAGCACATACGTGCTATGCTCGAAGTCAATTCAACTAGAGATTCCTTATTTTTTCAGTACACTATTACTCTATCCTCTGTTCTGTATACATATAATTCTTGTGTTGCCAAAAGTATTGCCGTGTAATATTGAGTAGTCGGTAGGTTTTACAATTTCCCGGCAGGAGAATATATGTTAGGATTCTTTAAAAGGGCTTTTGATGATAAGATTAAGATAACTTAACTTAAGAAACTACTAAAACCCGACGTTAACGCCGACGACTGTTAAGTAGACATTACTCTTAGTAACTTCAAAGTAGATTTTGCTGAAAATTAGGCTGTCTCGTAGATGTTATAAGTAATCTATCTTACTTATGTTTCGAAGATAGCGAACTTGAGAAATGAATTTAGGTTCTACTACTTTGTACTTCGACGATATGTCTCTAGTAGCTGTTTAGCAAATCTGGACTTCTATCTATCGTTTCCACGTCAACTATTCTTAAGTGGTGTCAATATTGTACTAGCAGTGAAATGATATAATAAAACCATCACTTATCCTTACTACAATAAATATAATAGTAAATAGTTCACTCCAAAGGCAAGTACTATATCTAGTATTCTACCCCTCTATCTCTTAATTTCGAACTCAACTGCACATCCTTCATACTCACAAAATTTTAACTAAATTCGCTGGATAATTTTTGAAATTTAATAACATTATACTGCCCTCAAATCATCATCACGGACGTCCAAGTTGTTTTACAGTCATAATTCGGAAAGCTTTATATTTCAATTTTCGCCCATATCCCCACTCTTCCCCGCCTCTCTTTTCACTTATTTTCGTCTACTCTTAGCATTCTTCTTCCTAAACCAAAATTTGGTTAGTTTTCTATACCTCTCTCAATTTATTTCAATTTATTCAATCTCACCTCTTCATAAATCAAAACCACAGTCTTCAAAACCGAATATAGCAACGACAACACAAAAACCAACCACTGAAACCACAGCAGCAAGACCCCTGACCGAAGATCCTTCCCACCATCGTCAACCATGCTCACATACGCAATAGTATCCACAGTCTGCGTTGTCGCCAATGCACTTCCAAATGCAAAACTCGTCGACAACCAAGTAAAAAACAAAGCTACCAATCTAATTTCCCCCGCTGGTTTCTTTTCTGCATCGTCAGTTTTCTTCTTATGCAGCCAGAAAAGTGCGGTTAGGAGACCGAAGATATATAGCGCTCCTCCCCCTGCGAAGGGAATTGTCTGGATTTTTTGTTGGAGACGGAGGGCTCTCTCGATAGTTTGAGTGGTGGGTGGAGATGGGATGCGTGAGGTTATGGTAGATGCGGGAGAGCGGAAGGTTTCTATGCAGGTATAATTTCCTGAGGCGGAGGAGTAACACATTCCTAAGAGGGTTTTTTGTGTTAGTTATTGAGTTCAGAGTTTGATGATTTGAGCGCGACGGAGGACGTACCATAGAATCCCACTCGAAGTTCTCGGCTCTCATTCCCTCTTTCGCTGTCTTTTAAGCTAGCGAGGAAGATGTTGGGGATCCCGAGGGATGCGGAGATACAGCCGGTGAGTGTCATGGCTAAGAAGGATATTAGTTAAATTCTTCTATCCACAATTTTCTTTGGCCGAGTGGCTTATATCTCTTATTGTAAAACAAAAGTATCGGGATCGCCAGGAGAAAAACACCTAAACGAAGATTACGAATTTCTAACAATGAAGATTAGAGTGCTTATATTAGTACAGTGTGGAGCTCTGCATGCTTACTGCTGAGTTTCACGTAAAGTTTGAAGACCTTGGGTCTGAGAATTGTACCCATCCTTCCTTTCTCCCGGAAAAGTAGACTTCTTTACTAACTTAACTTGTCCCTGTCGCCCGTTTCTTGTAAGGTGCAATTCAAGAGCGAATGGTAAATTTCTTGCAGTTCACGTCAAGCCTCACCATGGTTCTATGCCACTAACATTACTCCTTCCTCAGCATGTTATGACTCATTTTCTAGAAAACGGTTGCTCATGTTCAACTTTCGATGACTGGGTTATGACTTCTGGTGGAAACCCCCCCTTCTTTGGGCTAGGGGCAAGCAACTTCTCCACATGACTTAGCATCTTCCTACCCGTGAGAAATAATAATGGTGTTATCAGTTACTTCTACGCATTTGTCATCGATTATGCTCTCTACTAGTCATGGCAATAGATCATTAAAGAGAAACATCTCTTATAGAAAGGTGAGGTTTGTTTACAGTGTCACTTGCTCATTTCAGTGCACACTTTCGGGTGAAATCTCCCTTTTCCTAGGCCGTCATTTATCTCTACATTGTTTTATCGCAAGCTGACCGCCAATATTTAATGATTTCAGTGGCTTGGTTTTGTTATAACGAAGTGTTTCTTCAATGGCAATGCTTGATGTTTCGCTGGCAGGAAATCTTTTCCCTAGTAAAAGAACATCATCACCCTAAGTAAACTTTCCGACTTGGCTGGTGTCATATAAGTCATTGTAATTTGGTTTCATATCACCGTCCGGTCTCTTCCCAAATCTTCTTAACTTGTAATACTATGTGTAAATACACACGGTGTTTTGGTACTCGTTTTCTGGCTCACGAGGGTTGGGCGAACGAATGCATCTATATACTTCCAACGGTTTATACTTCTAGTTAGACTTCGGAGACTTGAATAATAGTCTGCGAGACGACCTCTTGTTCCAATGTAATGCTTGCTTGTGTGACGCCAATCTTTTGAAATTTACTTACCAAAGCGACTTGTTCCAATTGTTCGTGCGCCTTGTATTGTGTTGGTTATTTGGCCGTTCTTTGGAGGCACAAGTTTGGATGCAAATAAATAGGTGCAAAAAAAAGGATATGAGGGAAAACGTCGTAAATTCAGGCTCCTCAATTACAGAAACCCTCGAAATTCAAACCTTTTTCCTAGCAAGCGCCCCCTCAGCCCCCCGCCCGACCGGCTCCCCCATTTTATTCCCCTTCAGCTCACTCCTCACAACACGTGACTGGTACAAATATAAGAGATCAAAATCAGAAGGAGCATCGCGGCCCACACGGATAAATCTGGCGCTTTGCTCCGAAATCACCGCTAGGAGGATACTTTGGCAGATGCTGCTGATTAGTGAGAGACGAGAGATATTGAAATGGGCGCATCAATGGAGATGAGAAAATGGAGAGAAGAGAGGAGGGGCGGGGGGGCAGGAGAGGTAACGACTAGAGATGAGAATGTAAACGAAGGGGAGTATGCCAACAAACTGATATCAGTAAATGAGCTTATCCTGATCACTTAGGAATGGAAGCAGAAGAAGATGTTGTAAGTTTTATGAATTCACCAGAAGGAAAACTGGCTCCCAGGTGATTTTTTCCCTTTTTTTTGTGTGGGAAAAACGGGCTCATCAAGTAGAATACATTCTTGATCGTAATGCCCCCGACTGCCCACCCCTCCCCCCACCTCCATGTTGAAGAGTCCACAAAGAGCAACCCATAAGTTGTACCCTAGCTGAGAAAATTTGTACCCCAAAGAAAACGTTTTCTATTGATTGGCGAGGAAGCCTAAGCTTCTCGCTTAGAACTGCGTCCTATGATCAAGAATGAGAACTTGGGTGAATGAAAGCGGCTGTGCTCCAAAATTTTCTTTCCTCCAAAATGTGACTCATCCTCGGCCTATCTTTGCTCCTCAAATGCTTTGTCGTCTATAGTGGAGAGATTTGTGCGCTATGTCTGTTGGTTTTCGTTGTCGATAGATCAAAGGAGGTTGCTGTAGCCCATGAATTACCTCAGTCAATTGATTCTGTTGTGCTTGCTGAGGTTGCTGCAGTGGTTGATTCGCCGCTTGTCGTCCTTTCTTTCGTGGTTCTTGTCTAGAAATTTTTGACCAAATAGTTGCCCAAGGAACAACGGGTGTCCATGGAATAATAAGCAGTAGACCAGTCCAAAAGCTAAGAAAAATGTAGAAAATAGTCCAGCAGAGGTGGAATTTCTCTAGTGCACTTATATCGTTCCTAATTTCCAACTGTTGCTGGGCCGTACAAAGACCCAACGCCTGTAAGATAAATCCAAACCCAGCACTGAACACGGTGAGGTGAAATAGTTGAAAGGACTTCTTATCCCTTGGGTCTTCGAAGCCCTCGGCGTTCTTGTCGGGTTTTTGGAGGAATAACAAACGTCTTACGGTGGAAGGGATTAATACGGCGTAAGAGAGAATAGCTGGGCCGGCGAGAAAAAGAACGAGGTGGTAGGTAGTGACTTCTTGCCTCGAAACTGAGAGAGCAACGACGTGCTGGTTAACGACAAGTGTTGTGGCTACAACACCCCAGGCGGCAACGAAATCACGAGGCACCAGCTCAACTAATTCTCCACGAGCAGCAACATGAGCAACTTTCAAAGGATTAGCTACTGAATATTCACTAGTAGGGAAGAGGAAGAATACCATCTCGCTTATGTTTGTTAGGAGACATCTTCCTACCTTGTTGATTCACTAGCTTGGGTTGATCAGGGAGGTGGTTGTAGAAATGGTTGAGCAGAGTCGAAGTGGTTGATGTGGAGAGAAGGAGTCTGATCAATAGAAAAGACAGAGCTCCTGCAAGGCAAAGGTAACTTATTAGCCTCATCTTTTAGGCGGTGATCCTGGTGAATATCTGTGTGATGCAAAAGCCTTGTAGCCTGGGGGTTATGTAAGTGTGGAAACCCAAGTTTATTTTGTTTGGTAGTTGTCTTCAGTCAGTTAAGTACAGAGTTCTGGCTAATCCAAGGTAAATGGTGCACGGGTTCTCGCTTAGACACATTAGTGGGCAGTAGTGTTGTTTACTATAATTAAAGGATTGCAGCATTCACTCTCCATGAAAAAGCGGAAATTTTTATGAATTGCGATCTGCAATTCTGTTGTTTAGTGCGTTTGGGATGCCGTAATGAGCCTCCTATTGCATCTTCTGGAGAATATTCAACTCCTTGGAAACCGTCCGAGAGACGTAGATAGGGGTGCCAAGGACACAACACCAGAAAAATTATCTAAATTCGTAAAGCAACTTTTTACCTTCAAAACAACACATCCGCAGTTGATACCCACATTCCATATACCTAGTAAGTATCGCTCCTATTTTTTAATTCAAGTCTCCCAAGTCCCTCTTAAATAAAACAAGGCTGCTCACTTTTCATACCCAGAAAGTCAAAATAGGTAGCGAGTACCAAATTTAACATTAAGCCAGGTATTAATCGTTCGGCTCCACTTTCACCCAGAAGGCACGTGGCTTCTGGGTGAGGGAAGGCAATACGATAAAACCAGCAATACGATCATTTCTGTTGACACCTAAATAAGCTATATTTGGAAATATATAGAAAATCAACAACGCATTATAATCACCTACTTTTAAAATAAATCTCTTTATAAGTGCCTTGTTAAAAATTACTGAGAGTTTGTTTTTACTAGATAACTCTAATTAGGCATTTAGTAAAATCTAGTTAGTAAATAAAATATTTCGTAATAAAAGCGTTAATAAAAGAGTTAGTTTACTAAATTTAGGTTACAAACTGTGCTAAATATAGATGTAACAAGAATGTAAACACCTAGAATTAATGTTAGCAATGAAGGCGACGAGTTATTAAATGTAATTTTCACGTTTTTTGGTGTGTTTTAGTAAGGGAAAAATTGATCGTATTGCTGGTTTTATCGTATTGCCTTCCCTCACCCAATAAGCGGTTGGCCCGAGCGATTATAGTTAGCGACGCGCTGTTATTCGTGTATTGCTAAACTAGCGCTGAAAATATCCGCACACGAAATAGATTTTCCTGCCCTCGGTTACGAGTTTTGTCATAGGAGGTTCTTTGACAATATCAGCTTGTACTTTGCCCTCGCATCTCGGTCAAATAGCCTTGAAAATTTTGTAATTCGTGCCATGGTTGGGTTTCAACTGATTTCAAATCCAACTCATTCAATGATTTGTTGGATAAGAAGTTAGTGACACGTTCAAAGTCGCGATTTACATCTGACAACACTTCAATAAAGACTACGAAGAAATGGACTACGTACATTGAAGGTTCATAATCTGCCCTATTTACCAAGTACCACGATCTTTGGGCCATCCGTCCCCAATTTAATTTTCATTCTGCTCCTGCTCCAAAGCTTCAACTTGTCGCTCAAGCTCCTCTTTCTCTTCAGTGATGTCGTTAATTTCCCGATCAAGTTCCTCGTTTAGTCTCTCAAGCACTGCGTACTCCACCTTAAGCTCTTCATATTGGTCCTCGAGTATCTGGTAGTCCCCAGCTGATTCCTCCAGGTCGACCACTTGTCTTAAAAGATCATTCCTCTCATCAGTCAACCCGTTGAACTCCCCTTCGAGATCATCGTAAGACCTCGCTTCGTCTTCCAACTCCTCGACCCTGGACTCCAATTCTTGCTCCTTCTGCTCAAGACTCTCCACCTGACCCTCCAATCCCTCGACTCTGTATTCCAATTGTTGGTTTTCCTCTCGCAACTCCTCCAAGTCTCTCCACAGGTCATTATTCTGAGACTCCAATTCCCGGTTCTCCTGTTGAGCCTCTTCCAATTGTCTCTCAAGGTCATTATTCTGAGACTCCAATTCCCGGTTCTCCTGTTGAGCCTCTTCCAATTGTCTCTCAAGGTCGCTGTTCTGGCACTCCCAATCCCGGTCTTCCTGTCGAGCATCATCTAAGTCTTGATCTAGCTGACTTTTCTGAGACTTCAACTCAAGAATCTCCCGTTGATCATCTTCCCAGATTCGCCTAAAATGATTGTTCTCAGACTGGAGATGCGAATAACGGATATGCAAATTGGTATATTTTCCCTTCCAATGGAAGTCGTCACTGGCCCTCTCCAATGTCTTCAATCTCTCATTTTGCTCTTTCAACACATCTCTTTCCTCAACCAATTTGGCATTCTCTTCACTCAGCCCACCTTTCTCCTTTTGCAATCCAGCATAATCTTCTTTGAGTTTGTGGTATTGTTGTTGGAGTTGTTGCTCTTCAGCTTCCCTCGAGTGCCCTTGTTCTGATGCGGCACTATCGGGTGTTAATGTTCCAGGTGAGAGGGTCTCTGAGTCGGTATCGTAGAGTTGGATTTGTTCATTGAGAGCGTTGTTTCGTAATTCGAGATTTTCCTGTTTTCATGTCAGTCGTCATTTTCATACACAATAAGCGAGTGGTCGAATCACTTACACACTTCGCCTTCAAAGCCTCGAATTCCGCGTACGAAACTTCTGGTGTCGAAGTCGATGGGTTTTCAGTAAATCCTTGAGGCATACTGTCAACGCTCTCAATCTGATTTCTGAACACTCGAGTCGGGAGCGAAGTATTCCTCAAGATGGGCGACTTTCGCTCCTTCTTATTTTTCGGTGATTTTGGCATTTCTGCTGTGTTGTTTGATGCTGGGGGTTTCTGTTGCAGGATCAATGGTGTGATGGAAAGTAATGAGCACAAAGTGTCTGTGAAACCGAGTTGGCTGATCGGGGGACGGAGCACTTAAGTAGTGAAGGGCTGATGACTTAGTGTTTAGGCAGCGACGCTAATAAGGCTGCGAGACGCGCTTGTTGGGGGTCCTTGACGCGATCAAACTACGAGCGCACATGACTTTCTTTAGCTGTAAGTGCCTAGACAATCGTTGCTTCCACGTGAGGGTCATAGATAAATAGTTGCAATTTCTAATTCTGGCCGAAAATTCCTATCACTACATGCCATCATCGACCACATAACCTGATGTCCCCTTCTTCAAGTCTAACAAAGGAAAATTACCCCCGATAACGGATACCAACTCCCCAAAATCAAAATCCCACCTTAATTAGCGCTCATCCTTACGATCCTTCTCCATCTGAAGTCTAACAGCAGCCATCAGCCCCCAAGGAACTAACCCTTCGTCACCCAACGCTCTCCCTCCACTAATGCCATCCCCCCGCCTGTAACAAAGTCTCAAAGGCCCATCGATGGTATGCTTCATAGTCCTCATCACAACCAAGTCTTCATTTTTTCCACTCCACTGTCTCCGGCTCAAATCTTTCACCTGGGCTAGTAAGAGGCCGGATGTGTCATAGACTTTCATGAAAGGTTGGTAATGCCCCTTTCTTGCGAAGTAGAGGAAAGACGGGATGAGGAGGTTGAGTTCTGGGAGTGAAAGATGGGGATTTTGCACTGATGGTCTGTTCCAGGTTCCGTTTTTGATCATTTTGGAGCCTGTTTCTGTGAGAATCGCCGAGTTCTCGAGAGTTTGAATGCTATTGGTGTTGGATGCAGGTGAGAGGTCTAGCATTCTCCAAACGTAGTGTTGGAGATCGAAGTCTACGGCTAGCGTGTGGGTATTGGTAGTGCCAATCATTCTATGAAATGAGTAGAAGTTATCTGTTTGCCGTTTGCTGATATCCAACGGAGTGCTGAAGTTGAAGAGGTTGATTCCGGGACTGTCAAAGGACTCGGTACCAAGACGAGGGTCGTAAAGTTGAACGGCGTTGAGCACCTCGTTGTCTTTTTCCGTGGTAAGTTTTGCGAGACTTGTTAATTGGGGAAAAGGTATGGAACTTACAAACAGATTTTCCTTGCTTGACTTGTTTGTCAAATAACATTCCAGTATCAAACGTATCGCAAGAATGCTCAAACTGCTTTTCCCACGCCCTCGTGGGAATCACAACTTGCCTGAAGAAAGACTTATTAGTTTCCCACACGGTAATTGAATAGGGAGAGGGAGTAAACGTACATGGCAATATAAGCAGGGATATTAGCAATCACGATGATAGCTAACAGCGTCCTAAATACATTTGACTTCGCGCTCTTGGGTTGCAACGCAAAAACCTCCATCACCACCTTATCCGCAGACTGTGCAAAAAAAGTCCCAAAAAGCATACTGGGAAGGATAATAAACCCAATTCCAACAAGAATCAGTGCCCAGACCTCTCCGCCACTGGCACTCTCCTCGGTGTATTCCTGGTGTTGAAGGGGCAGATTCACTCTCTCTGCCCTCTTAAAAGCCCAAATAGCCCCAAATCCCTGGAATGCACACATTATCATGAGACAAGCAATTGAGACCAGGAGACTACCCCACGCGACTTCCGAACATCGCTCCCTAAGTCGTTGATACCAGCCCGGAGCTTGGTGTCTACGAATCCTCGACTGCACATTCGGCGCCTGCTCATCTAATACATCCGCAGCATTACGAACACCACTCCTCCTATATGGTCTCGGTTCCCTAGGCAAAATACCAACCACAACAGGCATATTACGCTTTTGCCCCAGTAGCACGGTGCCAAAATTCCTGCATCCAATGTTGCACCTCACATCATCACAACTTCCCGGATGACAAGTCTGCTCACACATCTGACCACACGTTCTCTCGGGACAGTTGTTTATCTTCCCACATGTCTGCCCACAGGAGTTCCCATTGAGGACACCATGGGGCCGGTACAAGGACTGTTTATCTGCTTTTCCGCACCAGCATTTGGAGTAGTATCCGGGATCTGCTTGGAGGGCTTTACAGGTTGGACAGGGCCAGGCAAAGCGATCGGAGCGAGAGGCCCATTGGAAGATGCAGTTGTGGTGGAAGAGATTGTGGCAGTCTTCGCAGGACCAGATTCCGCTGTAAATGCTTAGTGTTTCGGAGCAGACTACGCATTCCGTGCTGTGTGAAGCTTAGTTTTAAATACAAAACAGTGGAGGGATGAGAGGCTTACCTCCCTTTGGCGAGATCAGTTGCGATCTGCGTGCGTCTTTCTTCTATTTTGTCGTAAGTGTTTGAACGAATACGTGGGAGTGGAGAGGGACTTACCAGCAGCATCAGAACTTCTTGATGTATTTCCAGATGAGTGATGGCTTGGCAAAGGTTGAAGGGGGATCATATCCCCTACCGACTGAGAATCCATGATTAAATGGCAAGTGTTGTCAAAATTTGAATTTTTTCAAGTGTGGCCAGAAATTTGGATAATTCTCAATACGGGGAAAGTCTTTCTATTTAAGTGCCGAGACGGAATTTGGAAGCAAGTCTAAGTGAAGACTATACCGCACTACGCTACGAAGGATGACTAGTCCCGCGCTGGGAGTTGTAAATGATGTTACCATCCAACATTGCTAGCTCATATTTTAGACTAAGAATACGCAAAATGCAATGCACGCTCGAGTTTAACAAATATTTAATCGGATCACATACAATTTCATTATCTAAAATTGGTTCTCCGCACCCAAATTCAAGCAAAAACAAAAAACAACAACATCAATTGACATCCATGAAGCAAGAATGATTGACACCACCACTGCCGAAACGACGGCACATGGAGACGATAGTATGAAAACCAATCCAGCGTCAATTGGTTAGTCGTTATCTAATCTCCAAAATCCGGCTCATTCTTCGGTCGTACTAACTAGACTCCACCACTCCCATCATCATTGGCAAATCACACCATCCATCCTAAACAAACGGAGTGAACGAGAGTGTGGGGTTCTTAGCATTATCATACGAAGAGTTCAGCTCTTCTCCAATTGCGAAAGATCCATCCAATAATAACAAGAGAAAGTCCTCCGCCCAGGACAAAAATGACAAGTCCGCGCTGCTCAAAGGCTTCAACAAATGGTAGCGTACATATATGAGCGAGATTTTGTATCAGCGCCTCACCAAAATCCACCTGTCACGCTACCTTTATTTCCGGGGGAGAAGGGGTTTAAGTCTTGAAATTGAGTTGTGGATTGCTTCTTCTCTCCTAGTAACACTTTGACGAGGTCAAGGGACTACAAGTGATCCAGGTGTAACCGCAAGCTACGAGCTTTAGTACTCTGAAAGGAAATCAGTAAATCGAGAGGGGTTGGAATCGCAAGAACCCGCGAGCTTTCCATTTCCTTCCATCTGCTGAATACCAATCTTCCCACCGAATCCAAATAAATTCAACATGATAGACAGTAGTTCCAGAAACTACTCCTTCTCAAAACTCATCTGCCACTCTGTCAACTGAACGATGAGGAATTTCAAACTTTATTGTGCGTACTGAATGAACATCCAATAACAAATAAAAGATCGTACATCCACGAATTGAAAAGTCTGAAGAGAGGGATTCATGCTCCCATTACTGTACTAGAAAGCAAGGAGAAATTCCACATTTGCTTCAGAATGGAAGTGACATTCGATCAAATAAAAAGTGTCGTAAGAAGAAGAATTGGTTTAAA
Organism: Hymenoscyphus scutula; assembly: GCA_001399465.1. Lineage (NCBI taxonomy): Eukaryota > Fungi > Ascomycota > Leotiomycetes > Helotiales > Helotiaceae > Hymenoscyphus > Hymenoscyphus scutula. The sequence continues at coordinate 12,383 of LKTO01000576.1, forward strand.
GATCAAAAAGCAGGCCTCAAGACAAAACGTGTAGTACACTTCTTTTGAAATCTAAATTCTCAGTATTCGGCACGCAAGTGACTTGAGAATCCCATCGGCTTGATATGAAAAACTTCCATCGCTAGTAAGGTTACTGAAAATGTGAAAAAGCAGCTAATTCTTCAATCTCAAAACAATACAGATTCCTTCCAGCGAAGTACTCTTGGGGTGCACCACCACTTGCAACTGAAAGCTTCAAATCAATCAATTGCGCGTTGTATCACCAATCTCAAAATAATAAACGTTGCTTCCAACGAAGAATTACTCTTGCGGTGTACCTGTACCACGACTCCACTCGACCAAACCAAACAACATCAAATAATAAAAACCAACTCATGAACTCAAAACGCGCCATGCCAAAAATAGAACAAACCCCTCCTTCCTTTCAACTCCCAAAGAAATAAAAAACCCCTCGGTCTCGAATCTGAACGTTGTAAATCAAACCAAACCAAACCAGGTAGTTAAATCTCTCCCCCCTCCCCTCCCCCAAGAAAACCCCCGAAACGCCCCACGCATCAGCCACCCCACCAACCACCACCAAATCCCAGTGGAGGAAACAACAACAACCCCAGATTAAAATGTTTATTTCGCACAACCGATAATCGATGAGGGGGTTTGAATCGTTTGGTGTCGCGGATTTTGGTGTTACCCGAGGATCCATGGGGAGGGTGCACTTGGAGGGTGAGATTTTCGGATGGGGAGGATGGGGTCACAGCGTTTTGAAACGCTGGATGATTAGGAGTGTGTCGGATGAGGTTTATGGGTGGTTGAGCTTAAGCACGAGTGGAGGAGTGTTAGATTTCTACAGTAGAGAATTGTTTTTGTATTTTCTGTTTTTGTTTGAATTTGACGATATTTTACAAGTGTGGCATTTTGATTGATTACTTACTTGAATTGTGTGGATTGCGATTGAAGAAAGAAAAGAACGAGAGACGAGAAAAGGAAACAAGCTTGTCCGAAACGAAACAATATCATCAACTCGAGGCATTTGGAGAAAGAAGACAAATTCCAAAGAAAAAATGGTATTCAACAACCTCCTCTCCCTCGAGCTCCTCAGCTTGGTAGCAGGAATATCACAAGCAAGCCAAATCGAACTCGGAACACCAGGTCACTCATATCTCTCCCACCAACACATCCACCTCGACAGCACCTCGCACTCTCACACTCACTCTCACACGCACGAACACTACACCAACACCAGCCACCACATTCACGGCTCTCACAACCCCACAACCCTCGTCCTCCCAGGCCACCGAAAATTCGACCCCTTCCAACACTTCCAACAATCCTGTCCCAAGCCCTCCCCCGAACTCCTCGAATGGAGCGCCGGAAAAGGGAAAACATGGACGGAAACACCACTTTGTACACGGACGCCGAATTCGACGGAGAGTAAGGAGAAGATAACGCAGGATTCCCAAATCCAAGATGCGTTCTGCGTCTTCACATCGGAGAAATTCCTAGGTGGTAGAGGGATTTCTGTAGCTACAAAACCACATATCGCCGCTGAAATAGGCGCATTACCCGCTTTCAACCTGGAGAATGGACCAAGGTTACATCGAGATCTCCCGCCTCCTTTTGAGATCAAATATGTTGTGGGGAAGGGGATGGGTGTTATTGCTAATCGAACGATTTACCGAGGGGAACGATTGTTTGCTCATGGTGTGATTGGGATTTTTCATAATGATGTGTTTTTGACGAGGAGGAGTAAGGAGTATGGGTTGAGGACGAATTTGATGGAGACGGGCGTTGAGCAGTTGCCGAAGGAGGCGAGGGAGAATTTTCATGCGATGATTGGACAGAAGGGGATGAAGAATCAGGTTATTGGGAAGTTGAACGTTAATACTTTTGGGGAAACTTTTGGGGGGGAGGAGCATAGTATTATTATTCCGGAGACTGCTGTAAGATTTTTTCCTTCCGGTGGAATTGATGGGGATGAGAGAATGAGAGAATGAAGGGAATAAGTACTGACTTGAAGTAGAGGATGAACCATGATTGCAGGCCGAAGTAAGTACCTTCCAAATGTCGAGAGTAAAGGACAAGACTGACCGTGTGTTTTTTCTGATAGTGCCATGTATTACTTCGATCCACAGACCTTGATCCATTACACTCAAGCAGCTCGAACAATCAATGCCGGCGAAGAAGTAACCATCACTTGTGAGTTGCCTTCTTATTTTTCGCATGATTCTCCACACTGACCAAGACCAGACATCGACCCCCTCCTATCCCGCGCAGACAGACAAGCAGCAATCGAACTCTCCTGGGGATTCAAATGCACTTGCACCCTTTGCACGCAACCCCCCGCCTACACCGACGCCTCGGACGGCCGCATCGCCGCCATCAACCAACTCGTCAAAGTTCTTTTGGGCGAGAAAAACAAAAAAGGAGAGAAGATAGCCAAAGACGCTGATAAACCCCAGATTACGGAGTTACTGGTTGATTTGTATGCGCAGGAACGATTGGATTCCCATATTGTGGATGCGTGGATGTGGGCTGCACTTGCTTATAAGGAGGCGGGCAGGTTTTGGGAGGCGCTTAAGTGGACTTATAGAGCGGAGGAGGGGGTGCTGATTCATGAGGGGCCGAGGAATGAGGGGAGTGTACGGATGGAGAATTTGATTGAGGAGTTGGGGTTGGAGGTTGGGTTGTTGGAGGCGGAGGAGGAGAGTTGAAGAGTTGTAGAGAATGATAGAAATTGAAGATATTTCCTGTTTAAATGAATGGGGAGAAATGACATTGATTCTCCTTCTCTGTTAAATTGCTTCAACAATAACTAGAATGGCCGAATTATCTTGTTTCAAATTGAATTCTGGAAACATGCGCTGAAGGAAATCCTCATGATCACATGACGCTTCAAATTTTCAAGCTCAAATGGAGCCTCAAGAAGAGGGACTCGAGGGGCAACAATGGAAGTTTCGAGAGACGCAGTACGCGAAAGACAGAAGCGAAAAGAAGAGGATAGAAACGGTTTGTTTAGAAGCTTCTGTTGAAGGTATTCGCAAACGGAAAAAGTGAATTGGATGGATGCCTTCAGCAAAGCCCTTGCCGTTTTCATGATTGCCTAGACAACTCTCGAGCCTCGTCAAGATGAAAGCGGCAAGAGGTATCTCTCCTCTGAGATGCACTTAGCAGAATTTATAGAATTGTATCACAGCCTGAAGTTGGAACTCAATCCCATTGTGAAAGGTAGATAAGCATCCAAAAGAACTATTTCCCTGTTGCAAGCATAGTAAATAAGATCATGGTAGAGGTCCAATTCCAGTGCCGCTTTTCCAAGAGAGTGCGGCTAGCAAGGCTGCAGGGGTAAATTTGATAGAAAGCACTAGAAGCGAGGCTGGAGGCTGTTTGGCGCCCTGGATGGGCACGGGCCATCGAACCGCATGGAAGGTCAACAGCAACGGTCTATATTTTTTCTCCCCTCGCTCTGCGATTCCTCTTCCTTCCTCCATCTTGCCAATTCTCTCTCCAAACCAACTTGCAAACTCTCCCCATCCACCATCTCCTTTCTGCTCCTTTACGACGTCACGAATAGAATAAACTTAAAGGTAAGCAGCTTCATCCATCTCCCCTTCATTGTTTTGCTCGTTGCTCAGGCAAAGAGCTCTTCAGCCTCACCGCATCAATAGCGAGCTTTGTGAAGTCTTGCTTTCCACAAAGCTCAAACTGAACCACTCTGATCCGCAAGAGCTCGATCGTCTCATACCCTCCAAGGCAATCTTTTTCACCTTTAACCACGTACTAACATCTCCTCTTCCCAGACTTCACGAATAAACCGTCATCATGGCTGGCGAAACCTTCGAGTTCCAGGCTGAGATTTCTCAACTTCTCTCCCTCATCATCAACACAGTCTATTCCAACAAGGAGATCTTCTTGAGAGAGTTGGTATCCAACTGTTCCGATGCTCTCGACAAGATTAGATATGAGGCTCTCTCCGACTCAAGTAAGCTCGAGTCTGGCAAGGACCTCAGAATCGACATCATTCCAGACAAGGAGAACAAGACCCTCACCCTCCGCGATACCGGTATTGGTATGACCAAGGCTGTAAGTACTCGATTCGCACATCCCACCGACCATTGTCTAACATCACACAGGATCTCGTCAACAACTTGGGTACAATTGCCCGATCAGGCACCAAGCAATTTATGGAGGCTCTCACCGCGGGTGCTGATATCTCCATGATTGGTCAATTCGGTGTTGGTTTCTACTCCGCATACCTCGTCGCCGACCGCGTCACCGTCATCTCAAAACACAACGATGACGAGCAATACATTTGGGAGTCCAGCGCAGGAGGAACCTTCACCCTCACCCCAGACACTGATGGCGAGGACCTTGGACGAGGAACCAAGATCATTCTTCACTTGAAGGATGAGCAGATGGATTACCTCAATGAGGCCAAGATCAAGGAGGTCATCAAGAAGCACTCCGAGTTCATCTCATACCCAATCTACCTACATGTCTTGAAGGAGACCGAGACCGAGGTCCCTGATGAGGATGAGGAGGAGACCAAGGCTGAGGATGATGATGAGAAGAAGGCCAAGATTGAGGAGGTTGACGACGAAGAGGAAGAGAAGAAGGAGAAGAAGACAAAGAAGATTAAGGAATCCAAGATCGAGGAGGAGGAGCTCAACAAGCAAAAGCCAATTTGGACCAGAAATCCATCAGACATCAGCGCTGAGGAGTATGGATCATTCTACAAGTCCCTCTCCAACGACTGGGAAGACCACCTTGCTGTCAAGCACTTCTCCGTTGAGGGTCAACTCGAGTTCCGCGCCATTCTATTCGTTCCAAAGCGTGCTCCTTTCGATCTTTTCGAGACCAAGAAGACCAAGAACAACATCAAGCTCTACGTCCGACGTGTCTTTATCACTGATGATGCCACTGATCTCATTCCAGAGTGGTTGAGCTTCGTCAAGGGTGTTGTCGATTCCGAGGATCTCCCATTGAACTTGTCTCGTGAGACTCTTCAACAAAACAAGATCATGAAGGTCATCAAGAAGAACATTGTCAAGAAGGTTCTTGAGCTCTTCGGTGAAATTGCCGAGGACAAGGAGAACTTTGACAAATTCTACACTGCTTTCAGCAAGAACATCAAGTTGGGTATCCACGAGGACTCCCAAAACCGATCTGCTCTTGCCAAGCTCCTCCGATTCAGCTCCACCAAGTCTGGAGATGATATCACCTCCCTCTCCGACTATGTCACTCGCATGCCAGAGCACCAAAAGAACATGTACTACATCACCGGCGAGTCCCTCAAGGCTGTCACCAAGTCACCTTTCCTTGAGTCTCTTAAGGAGAAGAACTTCGAGGTTCTCTTCTTGGTTGACCCAATTGACGAGTACGCCATGACCCAATTGAAGGAATTCGAGGGCAAGAAGTTGGTCGACATCACCAAGGACTTCGAGCTCGAGGAGACCGATGAGGAGAAGACTCTCCGTGAGGCCGAGGAGAAGGAGTATGAAGGTCTCGCCAAGGCACTCAAGAACGTCTTGGGTGACAAGGTTGAGAAGGTTGTTGTCTCACACAAGCTTATCGGTGCTCCTTGCGCCATCCGTACCGGACAATTCGGTTGGTCCGCCAACATGGAGCGTATCATGAAGGCACAAGCTCTCCGTGACACATCTATGAGCTCTTACATGTCCTCCAAGAAGACCTTTGAGATCTCACCAAGATCGCCAATCATCAAGGAGCTGAAGAAGAAGGTTGAGTCTGACGGTGAGAACGACCGAACTGTCAAGTCCATCACCCAACTTCTGTTCGAGACATCCCTTCTCGTTTCCGGTTTCACCATCGAGGAGCCAGCCGGATTTGCTGAACGTATCCACAAGCTCGTTTCTCTCGGTTTGAACGTCGATGAGGAGCCAGAGGTTGAGGAGGCTGCCGCCACTGAGGAGTCAGCTGATGTGCCAGCCGAGAGCGCCATGGAGGAGGTTGACTAGATGCATTATTGATTTTGATTGTGAAATTTGTTACGCGTTGCGGGGGCGGAGTTAGATTTGGTTGGTTTGGGCATTCGTCGTCTTGCATCAGCCTGCTTCCGTTTTTTTTTCATATCTTTTTGACATCCACACAATAAAGCATTGTACGCAATGTTGAAGGTGGTCAAGATAATTATTCCAAAATCACTTGTATCCTAGTAGTCGGCCTGGGGGAAAAATAAAAAGTCACTTAATACATTCTTGATTCCTTCTTTGCATGTGACCTCTATGTTCGTGATTATATAGTATACTTTACTAATAAGAGAGCCGTCGCCCTGTTATAGAAGAAGCTAGGAGGCCTCGATGCTATTTCTAGAGTTTAAGATGTTTTATATCTAACTTAGTATATAAAAGACATTTATAGATATAAACCGCTAGCTATATATATATATTATTTCTATTAAGGAGCCTATATCTAAGTAGATATAAGAGTACTCGAGATCGATATAATATATAGCTTTACTACTAGCGTAGTAGAGTCTTTCGTTCTATTCTATAATCTTATCTATTATTATTATCTACTATTATATAACTTATCTTTCTCTTTTTACTTCTAAGTAGAGAAGAATAAATATATCGTTTTTTTAACTCTTTAAATTCTCTTAGTATGAAAATAAAGATACTTACTAATCTTAAACTCTAGTATAAGACTAGAGAACTCGATACTATATTATAGAAAGATATATCTAGTATATTAATAGCTAGATTCTCTTAAATAGCTTAGTCCTCTAGAAGATAAAATTAGAGTATTTAACTTTATTTCTCTAAGTATTCTAGATAACCTTTCTTTATACTATCTTCTTTAATAATTTTAGAATATAGATCTAAAATTTCTTTATTTAAGATAGATTAAGGTTTAGAGAAGTACATTAAGTTATCTTTATCTTTCGAGTCTTAATTACTCTATTTAAGTTTAGAAAAATATAATAAGTTATCTTTTCTTAGTTTAAATTCTATTCTAAGAATTATTTTCTAGAGTTTAGAAAAGAGACTATAGATATTTTTCTAGATTATAGTTAATATAGTTCTAGCGAGCTATAGAATATTATTCTACTATAATCTTAATCTTATCTTAATACTTTACTTATCTCTAGACTCTTATTATAAGTATAAGAGATTTTAAGTATAAGTAACTTATAATATTATCTTAATCTTAGAAATCTTATAGTTTATATTTTTAAATAGTACTAATATTTAGTAATTAGTACTTACTAGAATAATTAATATATATTTATAATTTTAGATATTTTCTCGCTTATTAACGAATAATAAATTAAAGAATTAGTAATCTTTTTTTAGCTAGTGTACTAATAACTAGTTATATTATTACTTTAAAGTTTTTAAAAAGTATATTAAGTAATTATAATTATTTAATTAGATTACTTAGTATTATTTACTTTATTAAGTTATTAAAGTAAGTTCTTAAGAATTATAAATACATAAGAGTTTATATTTAGTATAAATATTTCTAAAATATTATAATTAAAAAGAATTATATACATATAATCTAATCTAATTATTACTTATACTAAATATTTCGATATTATAAAACTATTTTTTTAAATATACTATCTCTTTTCTATACTTTATATATATTAGTTAGTAGATAAATATAGAGAAATATAGTTTACTTCTAAGTTTAAATTACTTAGAATATAAGGCTTATATATAAAGTACTACTTTTCTATATAGATAAGTAGTCTAAAAGAGCTATAATATATATATTAATTTTTATACTTAACGAAAACAAGCTATTATTAACGATTTTTCGTAACTACTTAGTAGTTACTATAATAAGAAGTAGATTACTTATATTTAATATTAAGATATAAACTAATTAATATAAAGTACTTCTTAAATGTTTTGTCTATTGTAAACACTCAGTAGAGAGAGTCGAGTAAAGCACTCGGCTAACTTGAGTTACTACTCTACACTGCTCATTCTGTTACTCAAAGTACCAGAAGAGTCGGGTACACAAATCACTTTTCAATGGCTTTTTCCCCAAACCGCAAAGCACGTGTCAGACTGACATACAGCAATATTCTGTACAGGTAGGCAACCTTAAGATTATAGCCAGGATTTACATTCTACAAGACTTTAGAATTCATCTCTGATATATGTTCATTACATTGCGACTTCAATTCATTTTATTAGCTGATGATTGGAGACTAGGTAATGATCACGTTTTTCTACAAGGGCTCACACCTTCAAGCTTGCTCAAAGTGGACTTGAGAAAAGCAGCTCTAGTCCCCACTTACTTAAATATCTTGGTCCTCACCTTCTTCTTCCTCCCTTTCTATTATTTTCGGGCTCCAAACTCTTAAATCATGTTGCTCCTCTCGTTCCCGAGCCCTGAAAGTGATTACTAGCCATGGGGTTCACCCAATCCTCAACCTCTTGCTCGCCAGAAGGTCGAATCTACATGGAGCGGTAGGATCATCTGACGATCGGAGACCAAAGTGATAAAATTGTAGGTTTATCGAGTTCCCACCAATTACCTATAATTTCGCTAATCAGGTTGAAGCTTAAGTTGAAGGAAAAGCATATTGCTTGTACCAACCAAAGATCGCCGAGAAAAACTTAAAGAGCAGTAAGAAGAGCAACAAGAGCTCGAAGAGAGATACAACATTTGGAAGTGGGGTACAAGAGGCTATTTGAGAAGCATGCGTTTCTGCCACAACTGGCTGATGTTTTTGACAAGTTGAAAGATAATGAAGGCACTCCATTCTGCTGGCTTGTCACCAGCGTTAGATGTGACCTTTACCAGTGGAAAAAGCTCCCGTTACAAGTAGGTGAAGGTTTTGGTTGTGAAATGGGAGTCCGATGACACGGGTGTTTTTGGCGAATGAAATGATATCTGGAGAGCTTCAAATACCAATAGGGGTTTGATTCGAAGATATTCAGCATTCTAGGTTACCAATCTCTACCAAGCTCTCGTGTAAAGTTATGTAGTATATTGACCTCGCGGCGAAAATTCACGAAACGTTGTTGATTTTTGTGTACTCTGATCAGGGCAGGTCTTCATTCCATCTCTCGTACTCTAACAATACAACGTCGCTCCATGGCCTTCCTTGGAAAACAATTCTTCGTCTCTGAGCAGAGATTCTCACTCATCTCCGAAATTGCACAGGTAGAGAGTCCAAGTCTACACCAGTTCATTGCACTCTTACTGCTGAGCCGTGTGGTAGACGTTTCAATTTGACCCCCCTTGCAGCAAAAACGCTAAATGAATCTTGCCGAGTTTCCATTTCTTTGGAAGCTCGCGGCAAATTTGTTGATCAAGTCACGTTTTGAGCTTGAAAAGATAGCCGCTGACCTTGCAAGCACACAGACGTAAAACAATTGATGACAATTCCACGAAGCGGAAGAAATGGGTAGCCTTACGAAACGATCGCAAAGGAGAAGATGACGAAGCACCCGAGCAAAAGAAAAGAAGAATCCCAACATGAGCTAAATCAGAATGCGGAAGGTTTGAGGATGTCCCTACTGGTTAGGTTATTAATGGGGTTTCCAAGGTTTGATGATGGCTGGGCAATGAGGATTCAAGATGCTGTGTGCATTTACATCTTTCATCTTCTTCGAGTTCGATCACTTAAAGCTAGTTTTTATAGTGAACATTACGTTCTTGCATTAAGACTATAGTAGATTAACATGCGAAGGCAAACGATTTTTTTCTCAATAGAAATATGATATTCAATCTCCAAATACGGGATAGGAAGTTTCTATCATAGAACCTAAGAATAACAAATGCAAAATCCAAATTCAAAACCAAAACGAAAGCAATCGCAAATAGCAAACAATTTTAGGGATTACGCCCATATTTACTCATGTCGTCTCCAAAATCCACTAAAGAACAATCAAGAAATACCACCCCAATATACGTTGGAAGGCAATTAATCTCGCTCCTGCTGTCAGCAGTTGCCTATGAGCGACGAAAGGCTATCATATCCCCTCTTCGATCCCATAACTCTGGGTTTGGAGTGCCATGACGCGAATATAGCAATTCGCTTGGATGGGCCAATCTTGATGGGTTCCTCCCACCATCATACATGACATAGACATGACCGTGCGCTTTATAGCGCTCTAAGTCGCGCGCCATGTTATCTTCACCAAAACGAGCTGTGATGTTGGGATCGGCTGGAACATAGGATACCCTACCACCTCGGGTTCTGACCCTGGAAGTTCTATAGTCGATGGCTCTGTTGAAATGGTCAGTTCATGTTGTGAGAAGTTGGACGTATCATATGAACATAGGGAAGGATCATGAACCGAATCTCACAAAAGGACCAGCCTCCCATTCTTGCAACTCTTCCAGATAATGCTTGACAGGCTGCTACACGACCTGGAAATTTTTTCTCGTTTGGTTGAGGGCAGTACCAATCGAACTACAAGATGATGGTTAGTTTTAAATCATATCTCCCACCGAAGTCAATTCAGGTATTTGATATGCTTTGTGTGGATAGAATGACATACTTCAATCATCTTGATATTGCTAAAAGGATTTGAAAACAGATTTTGTTAAAAGGTGAGAGAAAGAGAGGTTGATGTTCAGAAAAATTGCTGAGAAAACCGAAAGAAGAGCTGGCTGCTGAGACTTGAAAGAAAAGACGCTTTACTACTGAACAGATGGAAGGTAAAGAAGAAGATGAATATAAGATTATCGAGTGATGGAAAAGTGAGCTCTTATACAGATTGATTCTTCCATCATGGGCTGTTGGAATTCAGAGCGCGTGCCCTTGACCTGGCTTAGAAAACATCGACTAAAAAGGATTCCAACAAAGGATGAGCTTGATTTTTTTTGCTGGACAGACCTAGCAATTACCGGAGAAGCCTTGAGACTCGGTAGAACCGCCATGAGGTGTGTGTTGAGGATTGTTTCAACAACCTTCACACCTTCACCCGGCTCGTCCGACCAGAAGTCCCAACAACAGAGGTTTAAAGTAAGCCACAGAGAGCACCCTAGGGCCACGGCAATTTCGAAAGAAGTTTCTAAGGATGATTAGGTTAATCGGCTACCATGTTCAAGGCAACCTGTATGTATGCGCGTAACAGTGCGGTACTACGCTTGGGTAAGATACTGTGCCTAGGTAGGGCGCTTCAGCGCCCATTTATCACCACAGGCATGATGTGACGATTCTCAAACTAACTAACTAAGGTAACTGAGTATCGCTAGGGTTTGTTCTTACAAAGAGGTTTAATCGCGGACTAGGTGTTTACTCGGAGGTAAACTCGTTACTTAACTATAAAGCTGTTAAGGTATTAGTAATAATGTAATATTGAGTTAAGTACGAAGCTCCTATCTAATAGTAGACGTGCTAGTCTTATATAGAACCTTCCTACCCCTAGGTCTACCCTGGATCCTAGGACCCCTTTAGATCCCTAGGGGATTCTTAGGGATCTATTACGTGATTACAACTACATGAAATCCTTGGATTGCTTAGCTAACCTAAGCGACCTGTCTAATGCTATAAGAGTATATGATAGTGCTTAACCTGTTAGGGCGCTGCCTGGTCTTCACTCGTCACGTGTGTACGTGATTCGTAATACTATCTCCTTCTTAGCCTAGCGTGTCCCTACGCTTAAGTACAACCTAGGAAATGTTATTAGAAGGCTAGCGGCCCTCTCCTGTTATAATGTTTTTAATAACACTATAAGTAGATACTTATAAAAAGAAGAAAGAAAGGTTTCAACTTACTAATAATATTAAAAACACCTAATATAAAGTTATAGCCTATTCCTAATACTTCTCGTAAGGCTAGTAGTATCTTATAGACGAATCCTAATCTAGCTATTACGCTAAATACGTTTATATAAAGTTGAAATATAATAGAGGTAGTAATTCCTAGAATAAGAGCATCTCTACTAAAAAAGAGTAGGAATCTCTAGATACTTAGAAGGAGTGTCTATAAGATAAAGAGGAGGCTACTATAGCTAAGATCCTTTAGCTACAAAAGTAGTAGCAGTTTATCTAGAAGTGTTATAAGGAAATAGCTTGTTAGAGACTTAAATTTATTAATAAACTTAATACTATAGAGGAATTAGAAAAGAATCAACAGAAGGAACAGGAAGAAAGGAAGAAGTAAGAGGTAGAGGCCGTCTAGCTAGCCGCTCTCTATACCTCTACTACGCCTGACCCGATTCCTGACCTAGGTCTCGACCCTGGTTTCTTTAAGGCTTTCTCTACTAACCACGTACTATAGGTAGACTTAGGTTTTAGGAATAGAACTCCTTAAGTTCCGCTAAGTACTAGCTGATATTCCCTTTTAGCTTCTAAGTATTCTCTAAATATAGGTAATCTAACTATTTAATTAAATACTTAATCTTACCTCTAATAAGTTTATAGTTAAGAATCTTCTTAACCTTATACTTAGTATTTAGATTAACTAGCTAGGTCTCTATAAGTAGAGCTAGTAGTACTTCTAGTAGTACTAGTTTAAGAAGTAAGATATAGAATACTAGAAAGATGTTTATTATTTTTAGTAGAGCTAGTTTATAATTTAAAGGTTCTTTTACTTACTTAATTTTAAACGGTCTAATATATATATAGTCTAGTTTCTTACTTAGTCTCTTTATATTAATATTTTTTCGCTATAAGTAGACTTTATCTCTCTCTTTTAGCGTTAGCTTCTAACTATATCGTTTATTATAGTAATACGCGTTATACTCTACTATAAAATATAAGTTCTCTATAAGTTTCTTATATAAGCCTTTAATCTTTAAGGCTAATACTTAAGCTAATTATAACGATATATATAGCTTATAGACTATATACGAATATACAACTACGCTAGATATAAGTTAGATACTATAGAACTGTCTATATAAGAATTCTAAGCTAAAGAGAGAAGAGAAGAAAGAATAGAAGCCTAGAAGCTAGAAGATCTTATATATAGAAGAGGTACTAAGGGTTATAGCTAATCGAGCCGAGCTCGAGAAGTATAGTAGCTAACGAGTACTAGCTAGAGGCTAGTTTAAGATATAGTAGCGGTAAGAACTATTATATTACTCTCTTCTTTATAAAGAAGCTTACTCTTAAGCTTATAGAAGCGTCTATACTATTGTCTAACTCTTCGTATAAATCTAACCTATTCTTATAAGCCTTAATCTAATTATCTAAGCGACGCGAGAGACTTAGTTATATAGAGTACGCTAAGTAGAAGCTTCTTAGCTTATATAGAGAATACTTAAAATTAGAGATAGAATACTAATCTAGATTCTTATTATATTCTATCTACTTCGTCTTATAGTATAGTATATTTCTTATCTTTCTTACTATAATTACTTCTTCTACTTTCTACTCCTTATTATCTATAATCTATATAGATAGAGGTAGCTTATTTACTTATTCTAGTAGAGAGTTATCTAAGGCTTTCTATAGATAGTCTATTAAGAATATAGAGTATATCTTTATAGAGGTTAGTAACTTAACTTTATAGAAGTGTTCTACTTTTTAAATCACCTTATATAAGCCTACTATTTAGTAGTCTAACTTATAGCTAGAGCGCTCTATCTTCTAATTCCTTATAGATACCTAGACTTTATCGTCTACTTTAAAGTCTACTTTATCTCTATAGGAGTTAATATCTTTTTACTTCTTATTCTACGCTTTCTTTATAATTATATAAGCTATTTCCTACGCTTTTTAAATTCTTTTAACTACTTATTATACTTCTTTCTAACTTAACCTCTTCTTTACTATAGCTATATCTAGTATATTCTAGTTAAAAGAGATACGAGGAGAATAGACGTTTAGAAGCTTAAAAGGCGACATTCTAATACTATTATAGAGTAGTGTTAGCTAGGCGTAGTCTATAATAGATAGAAGTTTAGACTAGTTATCCTAGTAGTAGTTAACAAATAGGCGTAAGCGCTAATCTAAGTACTAGTTTATAATTTCTATCTGTCTATCTATCTAAGAGTAGAAGGCTATAGATAGCTTAATCTAAATACTAAGTATATAATAGAATTCGGCCTAGAAATTAGAGACGAATTAAGGTCCTCTATCTAAGACAATTGTCTATAGCGCTCTATAATGTCTATATATATACGAAATATAGAGCTAGGCTATATTCTTTATATTTATTATCTTATAATATAGAATAGAGACGCTTTACTTACTTAGACAGTCGATTACTATATAGGCTATATTATAACTAAACTTGTCCTTTAGAAATAACTTAAAATCTATAGTAACGTATTACTAAGAGCGTTCTAGAACTAGTAGTAGATAGAGGAATCATAGTATATAGTCTCGAGGAACGTAGGCTCGCTTATAAGCGTATTAGTTGCGAATATATTAGGCTATATCCTAAGTAAGCTCTTTCTAGTAGTATCTCTAGGCAAGGATTTAAGCTATCTTCGCTTTTCTAGGATGTACGAACGAGACTTAGTCGTAAGCCTCTCTAATTAGATCTACTATTAAGGTGTATTACGTAGAAACTACTAAGCGTCCTTAATAGAGTAGTAATCTATTGTCTAGCTAAAGGTCTCCTAACTGTACCTCTACTTAAGCTCTAAGAGCGTCGAGTGAATTTGTCGTATAGTTAGCTATTAGAATTCGCTCGATAAGTTAGCTTAACTCGCGCATTACTTCGTCTAAGGAGGCTAGTTCTAGGCTATTGTTTTCCAGGATCGCTGGGTCTAGTTGTTCTAGCTGAAGTAGTACTTTCGTCCGAATAAATGCCTTAAGCTTATTCTACGGGCCGACGTCTTTTTCTCTTTATGTAAGAGCGTTAGGTTAAGTGTTATCTTTACCTATCTAATATATAATTATAAAGGAGTATTACGAGAGTAGTTCGGCCTACCGAGCCTAGCGGCTAGTAAGCTACTTAGTTGTTATAAAATACTTAAGTGCTTTATAATTAGTATATACCTTAAACTAGGAGAGCGTACTTTAGAGTTTAGAGCGCTAGTAGCCGAAAGAGCGTATAATAGCTAGCATCTCCTTATTGTAGATCTCGTAGTTACATTTCGTAGAGGCTATAGTCTTTGAAAAGTAACTAACAGAGTACTATTCGCTATTAGGGTGTAATTAAGAGAGTATACTAGTAACAACTCTATCTAAAGCGTCTATTTCCGGCTTATATTCTAAGGCGAGATCGTAATGTTAGAGGAGCGGAGAGGAGACAAGGTACTACTTTAGTTTCTTAAAAGCTTACTAGTAAGGCTTGTTAAAAATAAAGGGAGTTAAAGTTTTTATTAATCGTATAAGTAGCTTAGTAATAATCCTATAGTCGTAGATAAAGCGCTAGTAGAAGTTATAAAAGCTAAGAAAAGACTAGACTCCTTTAACTTTATAAGGCTCCTTCTACTTATATATTATAGAGACTTTATCTAGATCTACTTTAACGCTATTAGTACTAACTATAAAGCTAAGGTACTTAGTTCGAGTAACGCTAAATTCGTACTTCTTAATATCTACCTATAGGCTAGTATCGCGAAGTTATTATAGAATCTTTTATATATACTCGTTATATTCTAAAGAGTTATCTAAGTAGATAAGGATATTATCTAGATAGGTAGTATAGAAGTTATCTAGGTAATTAAAGAGTACGTTGTTTATATAGCGCTAGTATATTATAGAGCTATTTATTAGACTAAAAGAGAGTACTTTATACTTATACGATCTATACCTTATACGAAATATAGTTAGGTCTTCTATATCTAGGTATACGCGAATACGATGAAAAGCCTAGCGAATATTAAGCTTTATAAACCTCTTTACTCTAGCTAAGCGAGCGAGAGTTTCGTTTATCAAGGGTAAAGAGTACTAGTCTTTATAAGTAAGAGTATTTAGCTTACGAAAGTTAATATAGAAGCGAAGGCTACTATTTAGCTTATATATAAAGAGTGTAGGCGAGGCGAAGAGTACTTAGCTAGCCTCTATAAAACCTTTATCTAGATTCTTAACTAAGTACTACTTAATAGCTTTAAGTTCTTTAGTAGATTAATAGTATAGCGAGCTATAATTAAGAGTATTCGAGGCTTCTAGCTATATAAGGTAGTTATATAAGCGGTAAGGTAGAAGCTTGTCTAAAGCGGCTTTAGAGAATACATCTTTCTATAAGTAGTACTAGAAAGAGAGCTTATCTCTAATTTCCTAGACTATATCTTCGTTATTATCTCTAAGAGCCTCTTTCTCTTAAATCGCTTAGTCTAGCTTATATAAGCTAGTCGAAAAGAACTTATTTTCTTAGTTACTTAAGTAGACGTAAAACTCGTTTACTAAAATATAGATAATATTAAGCGAGAGGAGCTCTTTCTTAATATAAGAGCTACTTAGAGGCTACGAGAGAGCGGCGTCTAATAGGCTTAGCTCTTACTATATTTAGCGTATTCTATCGCGTATATTCTATTTATATACGTTTCGTCTAATAGTCTTATATATCGTTATAGTCTTAATCTTAGTTATTTCCTAGCTCTTATAACCTAAGTTCTATTCTTCTAGTAGAGTATAAGGCGAGGATAAGCGAACTATAACGATTCTTAAACTAACTAACTAAGGTAACTAAGTATCGCTAGAGTTTATTCTTATAAAGAGATATAATCGCGAACTAGATATTTACTTAAAGGTAAACTTATTACTTAACTATAAAGCTATTAAGATAGTAATAATAATATAATATTAAATTAAGTATAAAGCTTCTATCTAATAGTAGATATACTAGTCTTATATAGAACCTACATCTCTTATTAGAGACTCTCGCTTAAGCGAACCTTCTCTATTAGAGTCTCTCGCTTAAAGAGAGTTCTAAATATTAAGAACTCTAATAGCCTCTAAGGACTCTATTATATAAGGACTCTATTATATAATTAGTACTAATATAATAAGATTCTATACTAATAGCTTAATACTATACTAATATCTATTAAGAGTTTATATATAAATAGTATTTTAATCTATTAGAACGTTATCTAGTCTTTACTTATTATATATTAGTATATAGTTCGTAATACTATTCTCTTCTTAGTCTAGCGTATCTCTATACTATCTTTTAACGAAACGATAATATTAGTTTCTAACTAACTTTCTTTTAAATATATTAGTTTCTTATAATAAATAGAAGTAGTATCTAGCTCTAGCTCTTTATATCGAGAAAGCTAATTATTCTACGAATACTTATTTCTACTATTCTTATTATTCTCGCGTATATTTTCTATATCTAGACGAATTATTCTATTACTCTAAGTATATTTATATAAAGAAGCCTTATAATCCTTCTAGTTATTATATTATTACTCTATAAGTTCTAACTAGAAATTATAAACCTATCTATTATTTCTTCTTTAGTTCTATATATATAAAGAAATATCTACTCTCTACTTCTTCTATTAACTCTTTCGCTTCTACTCTATTCGACTAGTTTTCTACCTTCGAGGTATCCTCTTAGGCTAACCTTTCTCTTACTAACGTTTCTCTAGAATTCGTTCTAGATCTAGCTTTTTTCGATATCTATCTTACTAACTCTATACTATAGGCAGACTTAGGTTCTAGGAGTAGAACTTCTCAAGTTCCGTCGAATACTAGCTAATATTCCCTTTTAGTTTCTAAGTGTTCTCTAAGTATAAGTAATCTAACTATTTAATTAAATACTTAATCTTACCTCTAACGAGTTTATAGTTAAGAATTCTCTTAACCTTATACTCGGCATTTAGGTTAACTAGCTAGATCTCTATAAGTAGAGCTAGTAGTACTTCTAGTAGTACTAGTTTAAGAAGTAAGATATAGAATACTAGAAAGATGTTTATTATTTTTAGTAGAGCTAATTTATAATTTAAAGGTTCTTTAGCTTACTTAAGTTTAAATAGTCTAATATATATATAGTCTAGTTTTCTACTTAGTCTCTTTATATTAAAATTTTTTCGCTATAAATAGACTTTATCTCTCTCTTTTAGTATTAGCTTCTAACTATATCGTTTATTATAGTAGTACGCGTTACGCTCTACTATAAACTATAGGTTCTCTATAAGTTCTCTATATAGGCCTTTAATTTTTAAGGCTAATACTCGAGCTAATTAATTATTA